>CANUEY010668850.1:0-129689 GCA_948099555.1 Croton setiger
CTAATTTTTGTTAATTTCTCCAAATAAACACTAAATTTTCTGTAAACTCTTTTTAATTTTTCGGAAAAGTTAAACTTTAGGGTCTAACTTTCAGACTTGTCTAAGATGATAAAAAAATAAATATGTAATTATTTAATAAAAATTTAATTGAAATAATAGATAATTGTTTAGTCATAAAATGTGAATGGTTGTGTTTTACATAATAAAATCTTATCATGTCAATTTAGATATTTAAAGTTTTCTGGTGTAGTTGGTTAGTATGCATGCTTAAAAAGTTAAAGATTCTCAATTCAAACCTTATTATGAACATTTTAATTTTTACATTGATTTGATTTAAAATTGGATTTAATTAGTCCGGTTCGATTCAAATAAATCATGGTTCGATTCAAATAAACCAAAGGGTATTTTTGTCATTTCGAAAAAAAAACGTTGACTTTTTTGTTGACTAACGGAAAAAGCTAACGGAAAGACCTCAGAATACAATTTCAAAAAGTTAGGGACTATTTGATACAATTTTAGAAATAGAGGGATTTTCGAGTCTATTAGGCCAAACTTCAGTGACCAAATAGTAATTACCCCGATAAATTTATGTAAAGTTGGTGTAAACAATTTATTTCCATGGTGGAATTATGGAAAATCTATCTGTTAAACATATATGATTGAAATATGACATGTCACAGTATTAGCTCTTTCAAATGCTTATGTGTAATTTTAATATTTAAAAAATTAATAATAAATCGTTATAATCATTAAATTAAATAATACATATTATTAAATGTTAAGTTAGGTTAAAAAAGGTTTCAACTTTCGTTTTAATTATAGTTCATGATTAGTTTGATCCTAAATTAAATAATTTATAATTTTTTTTATCACTGTAATTTTAGTATGTTCTAAAATTAACAATCATATTATATCAATAAACAATCATTATGATTTTATGTCATATAATTAGTGTTAATTATAAATTTTAGAGTTGAAATTATAATGTATTTGTATTACAGTTATTTTGATGATGAAAGAATGATAAATGGGAGAAGATACAAAAGAGATTATTTTGAAATTATAGAAAAATTTAAAAGATTTCTCCAAAATTTAATAGAATTTTTTTTTTTCAAAAATAAATAAAAATATATAAATGTCATTGATTAAAAGAATATATAACTCGCGCAACCCGTGAGTATAAATTTATTTAATATTTATTATGTTTATTAGTGTAATGTGTACTTATCAAGCTATTATCTTAAATAAGCAAGCTATAATAATCTTAGGGATTGAGAAAACCTGTATCAGTGCATAAGCAATTTAATTATATGATATTTAAAGATATGTTTCTATTTCATTGTTTGCATGGCAAACAACCTATAAAAGGTGAGAACAATCGGCAATTTAGTTTAGGATGTCATAGAAAGCTTTTCTTTTCTAACCTTTAAATTTCATGTTGTCGTTTGACCAGTTAAAAACAAAACGACAGAATTACTTTCCTTATAGAATCAAAGACATAAAAGACAAATCAACCACTAGTTGGTTTAGTAGGATGAGGTTAAAGCTCTACCATGCTAGACCCCCTTAATCAAAGTCCATGGTTTAATTTTATATTATGAATGGATAAAATTGAATTGAGAAGTCTATGGTTTAATTTTATATTGTGAATGGATAAAATTGAATTGAGAAAATCGCTCTTTTGTATTAGTTGACATCCATAATAAAATTGAATTGGGAGGATCATTCTTCTGTACTAGTTAGCATTCATAATTAGATATTCGGAAAACTGTTGTAATTGGAAGAAAAAAAAAGTAAAAACAACTACTAAACCATCATTGATCTTCATTTTTTTAATTCCTAAAAGACTCAATGTAGTATGAGAATTTAAAATCTTTAAGTAAAAAGTAATATTATTGAATAATGGATAATTTTTACGAGTCATGGATCATAGAATGGGATAGTTTTTTACTAAGCATCAAATTAATATTAACAACGCATGATTATCATGAATCTAACTCGAAATCTCTGCATTCTAACGGCTCACCTCAATGAACTTAATATGACCGACTAAACTACATATCCTGATTTACTATTTTTAGGAGCTGTTGGCATTGGTAGGACAATTATTTCCAGGAAAGAGATGGTTGGACACAGTAAATCATTGTGATTGGTTGTTGTATACTGTATTCTATGTTCTACCAAAAGTCCTATCTGCAATTAAACCAACGAATAAATTGATGAGAGGAGTCCTGCCAAATACTTGCCCAATTTCCCCAAGGTAAAAGAACACAGGCTTTCTTTTTGGCGTCTACTGCCAAATATAGTGACTACTATCACGGTTTCCTTCATTTTGGGCAATTGCTCAATTTGTTAGGTTCATCATCATATCTCCCAATCCCATCTTTAATTCCCTTCCAAAATTAAATTTTAAATGTTAAGTGATTTATAAGATATCCATCCACTTGAAGGTTGTCTAAATTTCATTTCAATAACTCATTTTCAATATATATATATATATATATATCAATAACTAGTACTTTTTATTTCAATTAAAATATATAATTTATTTATGATATAAGATTTAAATTTCTAATTAAATTCAAATTCAAAACCTCATTATAAATTTTTTACTGTATTTTGATCCTAAATACATTTTTTTTAGTTGAAAGTTAAAATGTTAGTTTATTGTTTGTTTTAATGAAGAAAGAGCAGTCCACACAGTAATCCGAAAATTTGGTATTTGACATATGGATACCATTTGGGTATCAACATACAATAATGGATATATTATTAATAATATCGGAGTAAAGCAATATTGTAGTTTGAAAAAATTAGGATTGGTCCAAGTCACGAAATAAATAGAATTTAAAAAATGAAAAGGTAAGGTCAATTCAAAAACAGCAATTTTTAATAAAAAATTAAAAATTCAAAAACAGCTCACAGGCTTCCCGTTACCGTTCCGTATATAGCAATGTGCAACTTTTGTATTATACTACGTTTCCGTAATAACTTTATTATTTTAATTTTATCATGTGATGCACCTGCATTTCTATTCACGCACCCGCGCTTCCAAATTCAACGTACCCTTACCTTGTTTTTTTCTTTCTTCAATTCATTTCTTGTTTTTAACATTTTGCAGTTGACATTTCAAATTATATTTACTATTTTTGTTAATAAAAATATTATCATACTCATCTGGTTAATTATTAGAATTGTCTTGCATTTAGTGTTGGTTAGAATTATTAAAATCTAAAATACTCTTTAAAATGTAATTTTAATAATATTTACGAATAAACTGGTAACAATCTTATAAGCTTTAAACAAGTTGCAGGTCTTAAATTTGAAGCTCATTCCCAAACCTTTTTAAAATTTGTAGATTGGATGGATTTTTCTGTCAATAATGCTCAATTCTGATGAAATTTTACCTTTATTTTCTAATGTTGGAGAGAGAGGAGGATATAGTTATAGAGACCAATAAAGGAGTACAAAAGTGGTGTAAAATAATTTATCTCCACAGTTTAATTCTGAATATTGTATTTAGAATAGTTTAATAAATTATGGTGTCTATATAAAATGAACCAACAAACTAAAAAATTTGATTCTATTTCTTTTTTCTAAAAAAAAAAAATCACAACTATGTTGACGAAATATATACATTTTTATTATGAAATAAAAAATAGTTGAAACAATCGCTAACCTAATAAATTTATACAGTAGTTAAATTTAGATACTTAATACTCATAATTAATTAAATTTGGATAGTTGATACTCATAATTAGTGTTTGAAAATCAAATGAAATAAAAAACACTTATAAAAATTAGCAAATGATGCACAATTAATTATTTATTTATTTATTTATATTTAAAAAAAAATCATTAATCATATTCAAATCGAAAAACCTCATCAACTATTGACCAATGAAAAATAATTGTATCATTTATATAATTTTTAATCTTTTTGAATAAAAGAAACAATACATGAATACAAATGAACATTATCAACTAGCTTTATGTTTAATAAATAAATAAATAGCTTGAACGATTAATAAATAGAATAGTATTTAGGTAAAGTTTCTTTTAAATCTTTTAATAAATTTTATACAAACTAATCATTTGCATGAAAGAGTCATAAGGAGTTGAGTAGTGATTTATAACATCAGAAATTTTTGATTTTATTAGAGAATTAAGGATTTGATTAATAAGATTTATCTACTAATAAAGAAGAAGAAGAAGAAGAAGAGAGGAGAGGATTTATGAAACTTCGTGAAATATGAGCCATCTATCTGGATGAGATAGATGCACTGTGGATTATGAAATATAATAATAATTAGGTGATCCCAAGTGGATTTTGGAATGCAAATTAGGGATAGCCTTTGTGGGACAGAGTTAGGAACGAAACCCAAAATATGTAATGAGTATGGATGAAACTGAAAGTTTTTTCAAAATGTCACTAAATTATTAGTAAATATTATTTAAAAAAAAATTCAAAATGTACAATAATTTTATCTAAAATGCCAATAATGAAAGATATAACCATTGTGGATTTGAAAAAAGAAGAGAAAATCATAGTTGTGAATTTAGATAGAAAGTAAAAATTTCTTCAATATTTTTTTAATTAAATTTCACACCTTTTTGGTGTTTTAAAAGATAATTGTTATTTCTAAAATTATAATATTTTTTCCAACCATTTAATGAAACTCGTTTTTCTTACGTGCTTTATTTGTCGAACTTTAAATAACATAACAATTATATAGAAAATTTATTTAAAGTCATAACAACCATATATACTATTCGACGAAAGTCATAAATCAAATATGTCATCCGATTTTTTTTATTACTCAAAATAAATGCGGGACTTTTTTTTTTTGTTATAAATTGAAAAACCATCGTAAACTAGGAATAAGAGTTTCGTACTATTTACCGATTACTAAATCAAATTATCTTTTACGGATTATTGAAATTTTGAAAATTGCCAATATTTATTTTACTGATAAATAATTATTAATCGAAAAACTATTCATCAATTGTTTAGATTACCAAATACCCACTCATCGATTTATCAAATAATGATTCAACAATTACTGAATTTCATAAACAGTAATAATATTTCGTTGGTTCAGTAAGATTGGCCATAACAAGGAATTTTGTAAAAATCTATTCATCAAAGTCAAAGTTACAGTGTATTCAATGTGAATTTTATTGAAAATATGATAGTGGCTTACACTTTTGCATAAAAAATTAGTTTTAAAACTTGAGAGAATTATTTCACTGCTTTTCTTCTTCTACAGAATCAAGAGATTTTTTTTAAAAAAAAATCAGTGATGTGCGGTCAAGATCAATCGATTGCAATACAGGACAATGTGAATGGACGTAGAGAAACAGACTTTGTCAACAGAAAAACGGTGTGGGTATTTGTACTAGTTTTGGTATTGTACAGTACAGTGTTGTGTATTGGAGGGAATGAATGGGTGAGCGGTTAATTTAAGTCTCTCGTAGCTTGACGAAGAAGGGTGCGCAGTTTAAGCGAATCTTCCTTCAGTACTGGTAGGCGCATGTTAAGCCAGTTGATACAGGTACAGAGAAAAGGGGAAAAAAAACGAGGACAAACCTAAAAAACTTACTCAGAAAGGAAATTTAAAAAAAAGGGAAAAACCGGAGAAAAGAGTTTTCTTATTCGAGTTCTCGTTAATGATCGATGTCGAAGATGAAGCATCTGCTCAGAAAGCTCCATATCGGTAGTGGGATCAATGATCACCATCAACGATTAGGCGAGACCCGACCCGTGGCTAGCCCCAGTGTTAGCCCAAACCCGTTATCTTCATCATCATCACCATCTCCCTCCTCATCTTCAAATGGTAGAATTGGGACCGTTGAATCGACGGGAGGGGATCGGGTGACTCCAGGAGATGGCAGTAGTGGTGTGGATTTTAATTTTATGGAGGAAGAGTTTCAGGTTCAGTTGGCTTTAGCAATTAGTGCCTCCGATCCAGATTCGCATGATGACCCGGAGTCAGCTCAGATCGATGCCGCCAAACGGATTAGCCTCGGCTGTTCTGTTGCACCTGTTCCTGTCATCGATGCTCTCGTCGACTCGCTCTCGCTTCGGTATTGGGTATGTGTTGACTTGCTATACGTTTATATCTATTTATCTTTATGCAAGTTAATCCAGTGTTTAGGTTTTTGACTTCGATGAATTGGACTTAATGTCTTGGTTTTTGATTTCTGGATCTTATCGGACACTATTTAAATATCCATTTCATATTACGGATCAGTTTCCTAGACTAGATGATTTTTATAGATTTGATTCTATTTTTTTATCATTGTTTTGACAATTCAGGATCGCTTGGGATTTGTTTTCAATCAATTTGTTTTTCTAGAGCAAAAATTATCATCTGCGGTGGTGTTTTAGTTGCATTCTAAGTTTTAGAAGTTCAATTGAATATTAAGTTATTTTATTTTCTGCCTTCTGAAGTCTCAGTTTCTGCAATTGTATTTTGTAAGCTGTTTAGGCTCATTTCAGAGGAACAAACAATGGCTTCATTTACTGCCATGTATACTATTTCTTTATGAGGTCAATTTCTTATTTGTTTTATAATCCAGGAGTGGAAAATGCAATAGAGTACTGGTTTTTTTTTGTGCTGTTCATTCAGTTTTTCCTGTAAATTAAAAGCCTAAAGTAGTTGATTGGCTTTCTACTATTATCTTTTCCAAATTAGTAGCATGGTTTGCAGTTTAGAGTTCATGTTGCCAAGCATTGGAGATGTTTGAGTAGTCCGTGCTTTGTTGAGAACAGAAGTTTCTTACATTTTTGTATAGTTTTATCTAGCATTTGGAACAATGAGAGTGAGCCGTTGTTTTTTGCAGACAAGTTTATGCAATCTCTTCATGTCCGTATTTTAGCTGCTGAACTAATTTTGAGGTATCTTTTATGCTCTCTAAAAAAAACTCCAATCTAGGATGTACTTTGAAAGAAACTGGGATTTGGGTTGTGGACAGATGGGGCAAGATAGACTTCAAGTATGAGGTTGTTCATACTTTTTTTTCTATTCTGCACTTCTTCAAGAGTTATCTGGGAGGTTAGGCCTGAGGATTTGATTAGATCACATGCAGATATGCGCATAAGAATCATAAAAAAATTCATTATCAACTACATTAAAATGCAAAGCAGGAGAAAAAAAAAAAAACAGCCGAGTGAATTTGAAAGTCCATGATCCAAACTTGTAGTTTCTGTAATAGTTCTACCAATATCTAGTGAACTTTGTGTAGGAGCGCATAATTTTGATGTTCTTAAATGTTCTCTACAAAATCTATATTCCCTGATTTGTGTAATCTGCTATACCCATCAATTTCTACTCTAATTTTAATATATGTTCCGTGCAGAGCTCTAATGTTGTGAATTATACTGACAAAGTGATGGATGGCTTTTATGATGTATATGGTGTTACTTCAAATTCAGTCATTCAAGGAAAGATGCCATCATTAGTTGATCTCCAAGCAATGTCCATTTTAGAAAATGTTGATTATGAAGTGGTGTTGGTAAATCGCATTGTTGATCCTGAATTACAGGAGCTTGAGAAAAAAGCTTATATTATGTCCTTAGAGAGCCAACTCTCAAATGTCTTGCCTTTAAGTGGCTTGATTCAGAAGCTTGCTGATGTTGTTGTGAATAGAATGGGTGGTCCAGTTGGCGATGCTGGTGAGATATCAGCTAGGTGGGTAAGGAGAAGCTACGAGTTGCGAAATGCTTTGAACTCTGTCATTTTTCCCCTTGGGCAGCTTGATGTTGGACTTTCACGTCACAGGGCTTTGCTTTTTAAGGTTGTGCGATCTCTTTAATTCATGGTAGTAAGTGAAACTGACTGATTAATGAAACATATGCACTCTTTGACTTGGGGCATACTGTTTCTTTCCGTTTCTCGAGCATCTAATGAGTTTTTGCAATTTACTAGAAATACCCTTGTATAATTGTGTTGGTCTGTTGAAGAAGTTTTGTCTAATTGATTATTTATTTTGATGCTAGGTGCTAGCTGATAGAATCAATCTTCCATGCATGCTGGTCAAGGGGAGCTACTATACTGGCACTGATGATGGAGCTGTAAATTTGATTAAAATTAATGATGGAGGGTAATGTTGTTTAACTTTTTTTTTTCCTTCCCTCATTTAAATTTGGTATGCTGCTGTCAAATGGCTTACTGTTTGATTTGTTTTGCTTGTGCATATGTAAACAAATGTATGTGAGGCCTTGTTATATGTTGATGGCATCTAGATGCTATGTGATTACTAATGTTCCCTTACTGTGTAGTCACACTTTCACTGAAAGAATTTGAAAAAATATAAAACATATGTTTTTGATATGGTGCAAATTGTCATTCTTGTTGCCAATGCCAATTTGTATATTGTTTATGTAATTCACTGCAGTTAATCATTTTTCATATTTCATTTATCTTGAGTAGTTGGATCCATGTGTTCCTTTATACGCACAGACTAGTTTCTAAAGTTGGGTGTGAATGCTTGTTACTGTTTTCCTTTTTTTTTTTTTTTTATAATTTCTGTTTTCAGAAGTTTGTGTGAATATTTTTGATACTGATATGATGTCATAATGCAGCGAATACATTATTGATCTGATGGGTGCTCCTGGAACCCTAATTCCCGCTGAGGTGCCTAGCAGCCATCTGTTGTACCCTGGATTTGATATAACAGGCTTTGCTGATGTGACAAACACTGAAAAGGATTCATCATTGTTGTTGGGTGAAGTACCGAGGGATCAGGCAGTTTCAAATCTGGATAAGCTTTCCCAGGTTGGCAACTTAAGGACGGAAGAGGCATTATGTGTAGGCACTAAAATGAAAGAGGTTAATGCAAACCTTGTTGAAAAAGCTCAAATTGAAACATTTGAACGGGAGTTTGGAATGCTTTTCCCATTATCTCATAAATTCCGTGAGGATTCGTCAGGAATTGGAAGGCCATCATCGGCAGAAAATATTAAAGTAAAAAATGTCTCAAAATATGTAATATCTGCTGCAAAAAATCCAGAATTTGCTCAGAAGTTACATGCAGTCCTGTTAGAGAGTGGGGCATCACCTCCTCCAGATTTGTTTTCAGATACAAATCAGCTCGATCTATTTGACCATAAGGTTTCTGAAAAAGTGTATATGAAAAATGGGGTAAATCTAGATGATGGACAGCATTATTTTTCTGATAATTTATTGGCAGGACATGCTCAGTCTCTTGTATCCTTAACTGCTGAACATACTGGACAAGGATGGACTTCTGAGGGGACAGCTAAACAACAAAAAGAATTGGACTTGAATTTTATTAAGTCTCAAGTTTCTTTTCCTTCTAATAATACAAATGAAAAATTGTGTATAGGAGCTATAAGTGTTGATACTCTTCCTCATAATGCACAAGGAATGCTTGGAAGGACAAAGCAGGGGAATCTTATTCATGAACCTTCTTGGTCATCTGCAGTGGAGTTTTGCCAAACAACGCAAGAAGATTCCGTAGTTTGTGACGATAAACAGTGCTCTCCGGAGAAGCTTGGAAGGATTTTTAAGGAAACGGGGAAAGAATCTGCTATGATGTCAACTGAAACATTCAACAATGGTCTGAATATTTCTTGCAATGGTTACAGTGAGAAAATTCACCCAGAGTTGGGAGAGGTCGCAGAGTGGGAAATACCTTGGGAAGATCTTCAGATTGGGGAACGCATTGGCATAGGTAAGAATTATTCAAATTAATTTCTCCAAGTTTGTTGTTAAGATGTACATTGTTGGAACTTTATGTTATGATCTTCAGTTTGTTTGACATTAGGCTTGAGTTCTCCTCTACATAGCTTAAATTAAGTTTTTGTTTTGTTCACAGATGTTCAATCTATAAAAAGGATATTTTTTGCACAAATTATTCTTATTAGGGTCTTGCTAGTTGGCTGACAGTTAGGTTGTGAAGGCCTGCATTCTAATGTCATTAGAAAGCCAAAATTCTTTACAGGAATACTTTGTTCTGCACACATTATTCTTATTAGGCTCTCTTAAGTTGACGGACTGGTGGGATGTGAAGACTTGTATCATAATGTCGTTAAAGAAACCCAAACATATCTATTCAGGAATTTCAATAAGCATCTGGTTTCCAATCTAATCCTTGTAATCTTAATAGTTAGCTATGCTATTTGACTTTTGTATGGTCTCAGAACCCTTGGTTGAAAAGATAAGGTAAGCTAGTCAGCATCAAAATAAAGGGGATGCCTCTTCATTTTTGACTAAGCTGAGATTTGATTTAAAATGTTCTATGGATGCAGGTACTGCAATACTATGATTTGTAGATGACTGCCAATATGCTTGTTTAATAACAGTCTTGTGATATCCTCTCATGCAGGTTCGTATGGTGAGGTATACAAGGGAGATTGGAATGGCACTGTAAGTTATACTCTTCACCATGTTGGTTCTTCAACCATACCTTTAGTAATTAAGTATCTTCTCTCCTTTTGGCCATAATGATGATAGGAGAATTTTGGTGACACAGTTGCTTTCCATATAGAAATATGTTGAGTAGTTTTCAAAATAGTCAGACCCAATGGTTAATGGTTCTGCAAGTGTGATAATGTTCAACTTGCTGCTAAAATGATATAGCTCCTCATAAGTCATACCTTATCAATTTTTATCTTTTCAAAGCAAGTTGGTCTGTTTTGATGGTTTATTATTTTCTTTTCACGGCAGGAAGTTGCAGTGAAGAAATTCTTGGATCAAGACTTGTCTGGAGATGCATTGGTTCAGTTCAAGTGTGAAGTGAGCACCAGTTGTTATCTTCTATATTTTCCCCTGATTTGTCATATAATTGTAACAATATCTAAGTTAAAACCCACTGATTGTTCTTATTCAGGGAGAAATCATGTTAAGATTACGACATCCTAATGTTGTTCTGTTCATGGGAGCTGTTACTCGTCCCCCGCACTTGTCAATACTTACAGAGTTCCTGCCCAGGTTTTCTTCTCTTCCACTGTCTCTCTTTCCACCCAGTCGACTCCTGTCAGATTTGTCATATTTTCTTCGAAAATGTTACATTAAACACATCTATCTAATATTTGAGTTCTTGTTCATATTGATGCCGTATGAAATTGGATTGGCAGTTCTAAGATGGGAGCTAAAAGTTAACTGTAGTACCTCAAGACTATAATTATAAAAATCATACACACACTCTCCTTTGGTTCTTGCTGCAATGTTTTTGTTATAAGTATGGTAAAACTGAAATTTACCTTGGTTTTCCTCAAATGCTAATATTTCGTTTAATTGGTGACAAAAATCAAATCTCATTTAAGTGAACCACTTTTTTAAAGGGATTTTATACCAAAGATTGTTGGGATTTTTGAGTTTGTCATTGTTGCCTCCTATCCTTGTTTCTGCCAGGAACTGTTTTCATGAAAGCAGTTGCAAGTCAATAAATGAATTGTTTATCTTATTCTCTTTTTGTACCTCTATGTTGTTTGCAGGGGTAGTTTGTATAGGTTACTGCATCGTCCCAATTCTCAGCTTGATGAAAAGAGGCGAATGCGAATGGCTCTTGATGTGGTATTAGTTGTATTATCACTTTCCTTGGTACTTGGATTGTGTTCCTTGCATTTTTGTACTAAAATTTTTTTTTTGCAGGTCAAAGGAATGAATTACTTGCACACAAGCCATCCTCCTATCGTGCATCGCGACTTGAAGTCTCCAAATCTTCTTGTTGACAAAAACTGGGTTGTGAAGGTCAATAAAACCTTAAAAATTCCCCATTTAAGTTATTCTTAATTTGTGTGTATTGCTCAAATACAAGCAGGTTGGAGCTTTATCTTTTCTGGAAGATCTAAATATTGATTTGTCCTAACATATTTGCATAATTCTATCTGCAGGTATGTGATTTTGGACTCTCACGCCTGAAGCACCACACTTTTCTGTCATCAAAGTCAACTGCTGGAACGGTAAGACTTCATCAAGCATGCTATATATATATATATATATATATATATATATATATATATATATATATATATATAAATATATATTGCAGTTGTTTTGCGTTATTCTTTTCATCCAAATAACTAAAAGTTTGCCTTTGTATACCAGCCCGAATGGATGGCACCTGAAGTCCTAAGGAATGAACCAGCAAATGAGAAGTGAGCTTAAATACTATGACAAAACACTTGTTACCTTCACATAATTGCCGCTCTGTGGCATTATCTCAAAATTATCTAACTATAAGAATGTTTCTCTCATAAATTTGGTATTGGGTTCCTTTCAGATGTGATGTGTACAGTTTTGGTGTAATATTATGGGAGCTAGCCACCTGCCAAATTCCTTGGAAAGGCTTGAATCCAATGCAAGTAGTAGGAGCTGTAGGATTTCAGAACAAACGACTTGAGATTCCTGAGCATGTTGATCCAGCTGTTGCTCAGATAATACATGATTGTTGGCAAAGGTAGCATCGCTAGACAGGTTATTTTTTCCATCTCCAAATCCAACTTTCCGTGTAATTATAAAATTTTGGTTGATTTTGCAGGGAGCCTCAGTTACGGCCCTCATTTTCTGAACTTATACCTCGTCTGCGTCACATTCATAAATTATGTGTTGAAAGAACGTGATATACACAAATAAAAAAGAAAAAAAAATACAGGCCAAAATGGTACCACTGTAGTTTCAAATTTTGCTTATCAGCTCAAAGAGCTGGAGCAGCCAGATTTTTTTTTTTCTCATTTTATTTTTATTGGATGGAAGGGAAGAGAATGGCTGAAGAGGGAAGTGTTGGTTCATTCAAAGTGGGAACTTAGCACAAGCCCGTTGGTTGGACACAGATTGGAGATCCTCCTAATTACTCTGCACAAGTGCAGTGGAGGATGCCATCAGAAAAGTTGCTCTTTAAGTAGGTTAAATAGTTACCGTCTTTAATCTTACATGTAAGAAAATCAAAAAGTGGAAAAAGAAAAAAAAAAAAACTGATCTTTCAGTTTATTCTTCTGTTGAGATGAATGTTTGGGGAAACATTCCCCATCCCGGAATTGTAAACTTGTGATTTCTACAGGTCATTGTTCGTAAAGGAAAAAAAAATTGTAAAAGAGGAACAAGCCCAGAATTACGTCGTATTATCAAGTGTATATTTTTTTTTCGTAATTATCTTTTCTTTTGTCCAGAAATCTTGTAATGATTTAACTGTGAATTTGAATGTACATTATCATTGCTATTGTAAATGGAGAAAAAAGAAAAAGGAAAATTGGAACATATTTTTGTTTCTTGAGTGATTCTGGATTTTTTCTATTTTGAATAATAACGTTACAGCTGTTTTCTTCAAGTTACGAATATTCAATAATACAAAAAATTGTCAGTACTATGTCATTGTTTGAGATTGAGAAATACTTTTAATTAAGATTTGTACCAAATTAAAAATTTGCAGCAGTTTCGTCAATCCTCACCGTTGGTAACATCTCAGCCGCCAAATACAGCAAAGTGAGGGATATTACATGGTGTGTGTGTGTAAGCAAACAAGACGCGAGAGCCAACCATGGCTACTATAGTCTGTAAATTGTCACCAGAACCACCTCCCATCGTCTTCTCCCCTTCCAACATTACCTTTCATCCCCCTCTGACTCCGATTACCCCATACGACAGATCCAGGTTTCGCCGCCACTGTAAAAATAAAATTCCCAAATTATCCTTGTCAGCTTCGTTTCGAAATGGAAGCAACACTCCTTCTCCGTCTCCTTCCGAAACAGGGTGCCCTGTTCCACTAGACCAGCAACCCATAAATGAATTTCAGAATCTGTCCACCTCCTTCCCCTTTTCTTGTGCTTCCGGCGACATTGTTGAGTACTGTTCTCGCTTGTTCGTTACTGGCGCTTCTTTCGCTCTCCTTGTGGGATTGCCCGTTGCTTGGTTTGGTTCGGTGAGGCCTGAGTCGGAGCCGTTGAAGCCAATTCTTGCAGGGGTATCAAGTGGGATACTTGTGGTTAGTCTTGCTGTGGTGAGGATGTATTTGGGTTGGGCTTACGTCGGGAATCGATTGCTCAGCGCCACTGTCGAATGTAATTAACCTTTGCGTTCTTGTCTTGCATTCTTTTAGATCTAGTTAATATTGAAAAGAATAAATTCCAGGGCTACAAAGAAATGATTCTTTCATTTTGTGAGCCAATGTTTTTGAAATATAATCTATGCTTTCGTGTTTACAGATGAAGAGACAGGTTGGTACGATGGTCAAGTAAGTCAACATATATTCTCCTTTCGCTCCTTTTTATTCTGCATGATCTTAGTTTTAAGGTTCATCAAACAATTGTGCTTCTAGGTTAATTATCGATACAATATGCTTATAATTGCTCAAGGAGAAGGTTTGTATATGAAATTTTGGTTTTTAGACATATTGTTCTAATATATTCATACAGCTATCTGCAAATTGTAGAATTCAAATTGATATGTACCTATTTTGGACATATTTCAATTCTAACAATTTCAGAATGCTACTCTCAGGTTTCATAAATAGTCTCAAACCTTAGAAATGAAGCATTTGTTGTTACTTGAGATTTTTGTAGCAATGCCTTTGTAAAATGGAAAGGTGAACTTGAATTGAAGTCTAAACTGCATTTGGTGACAGATATGGGTAAAAACAGCAGAAGTTTTGGCACGAGATCGGCTTCTTGGTTCATTTTCAGTAAGTTCACTATTATACTGTATTTTTCATTCACTTTGACGGGTATAAATACATTTGATTGCAGTGTTTATATGTGAATAATGAATGGTTAATGAAATAGGAAGGTTACCTTATAGGTTAATATTTAAGGAAGAAATTTTCTCTGGCCTTTATGCTAGGCAACTTTCTTTCTGGCGTTTTCTTTTGAACAAATCAAATTGAAACTGATAATCTCTATGCACTTTAAATTGTGCTTTTGTGGGGATGTTATATATAAAGTTAGTGCTGCTGGCCTGCTGGGTTCATGCTAGTTGGTTATGTTTGATAAGAAATTATAAATAATGTGCTTCTGCAAGTGAGGAATAGCAGGTATGAGAATTTAATATCAAGCACAATTTTGTTCTTTCTTTTCTATTTCTTTTATTGAGCATCACTTTGAAGCAATGTCGACTTTTGCTATTTGCAATATCATCAATTGCAAATTTTTTGTTTGATACACAGGTTCTGTGTTGTAAGTTGTAACAGGATGTAGGTTGTGTTCAGCTTTACACGTAGCTAAAGGGTTTGTTCGGCAAAATTAGCTTTTTTTTTTAGTGTTTAGCTGTTTGAGCAGCTCTTCGTTGTCTGGTTAGCGGTTCATAAACCACTAACAACTAAATGTTAAAGGTTTTATCTTTTTATAAAACGCTACATTAACCTCTAAAAGTCACCTAAAACGTTACATCACTGAATAACAAAAAAAAGCGTTCAGCGTTTTGATTAGTCAAACCACTAACTATTACTTTAACCACTATTGCCTAACACAAACCGAAAAATGTTCCAGAAAATAACTGTTAAGGTAGTTTAAGTAGCTTTTTATAAAAAAGTTAAATCCTTTAGCTTTTAACTGTTTGTAAACAAATAATAATTATGAAAGCATCTAAATGTTACTCAAATTGCTAGTTTTTACCAAACATGCCCATAAGATGTCATGTAATCAGCTGCATTTGTAGTGTAATGTTTTTACATGAAATGCATTTGACTACATTTTATTACAATTTACCAAATGGAAATAAAATGAGATTTTGAATGGACTAATGCCCATGTCTGTCAATTATAACATCTATGCACATACACTAATTCATGTTTCTTATTTCTATTTCAAAAATAGGTTAAGCCTGTATTAAGCAGATTAAAGTACACACTCCTTGCTCTTGCAACATCATTATTAGTATGTGTTGTGCTCTTCATCAATGTTGATGGAGCCGATAAGGGTATGCAATTAACATCCGTAACAGGTGGGAGTATTGCTATTCCTGGAGTGTACAACAATGAGTCAGCCAGATCTTTCGAGCCAGAAGCATTTTGTGGTGAGTCTGATCTTACTTAGCTGCAAAATATTAACTAGTTATGAACAATTTGTATAGAAAACTATGGATTCAGCAATATAGTCTGTAAAAAATTTCTGTATAGTTACTATTTGTAGCTATCTATCTTAGTGTAAAATAATTTTCATTTTTGTGAACAAAGATTAAGAATGATAAGCAAGTTAGATGGAATTCAATTATTTAATTTTCTACACGTGCTCATACAGAAAAATATCTTCTTTTAGAACATTTTCAACATCATTATCATATATGGTTAATGTCTCGTACACGTTTGGTATAACTATAAATAAGAAAAATAGCTGTAGATAATAGTTCTTTTTGGATTAAAACTTACATATTCCAACGTCAAATACCAGATTCATTTCTGTCTAATTTTGGAGAAACACTATATATATTGCTTAAATAACTGAAAAAACTGTGTTATTTTTGTGCATTTTCAGTTGCCTATTCTTTTAAACTAATTTAGGCATGTTTTATCATCTACTTTGATAAATAAAAGCAGAATCATAGTGGTTTCGAGGATTTCGGTCTAAAGTCAAGGTTCATGCCGGTTCAAACCCCCTGCATGTCTTGACTTGGACAACGTCCACCACTACCACTTGTTCCACCTTAACCATCATTATTAATCCACCAAATATCTGAAAAATTAAAAGGAGACCATATAAATAATAATAAAAAAACTCTAGCAATATAATCCTCGTATTGTTTCATTTGCAATCAGACTAGAATTTCATGTTTTTATTATAGTACACATAATATGATTATGAGACAATTTTTTATTTTATTATTCAATTTTGTTTAAGATTCGAACTTGGGTGAAAATTCCTCATATTTTACAAATTAGAGTTTTTTTTTTTTTTTTAAAGTTAAAATGGGAGTTTATATATATATAATAAATTCGTAATTTTTGAATATATGATAAATGAGTGACGAAATTTATGTCAAGAAGCATGGGTAGGAATTAAGAATTTGGAATATTGAAGCATTTTAGGAAGAAATAGAATATGAAGGACGGTGCGATATTTGGGTGGCACCTCTTTCTCGACTTAAAAGGAGATTTTTGATTCATTCATTGCATCCCAAAACAGAAATAAAGACACGTAGCATGGGCTTACCTCACTTTTGCACGTGCAACTTTCATGCCACCTATTCTCCATCACAACTTTCTACCTCCACCCTACTACCAAACTCTCTATTTCACTCACTAAAATATGAAATACATCCCACACTTCAAAACAAATTAATTAATAATTCACTTCCAAATGCATTTCCGAATTTGGAATGACTAATTTCAATTCTCAACTTATATTTCCAATAATTCTAAAAATTAAAATGATTTACTATTTTAACCACAAATAAATTAAAGTATATTACAATAATAGTTGGAGTAACAATAAAAGTGGTAGTTGCTGCACCAACAACAGTAATATCAATGGTAGTTGCAGCAACAACAATAGCAAACACTGCAATAATAATATCAGTAGTTACAACAGTAACAGTAGTTGTAATAGCACCAGCACCACCAACAACAATAATTGTAGCATCAGTAACGGTAGCAATCGAAGTAGTAACAACAGTTACTAGTAGTCGTAGCAACAACAATAGCAATAATTGTAATAGCGACAGCAATAGTAGTTGCAACAACATCAACAATAAGAGCAGTCACAGCAACAACAATAGTAGCAACAGTTGCAGCAATACCAGCAATTGTTGTTATAGCAGTATCGCAATAGCAATAACAATAGTAACAACATCAATAGCAGTAGCAGCTACAACAATAATAGTAGCAATAATGCCAATAGTTGTAGAAGCAGTAGGGTAGCAACAATAAGCGCCACAAAAATAATAGCATTATTAAAAATAGCGGGAGCAACATTAAAAATAACATAGCAACAACAGCAGTAATAGTAGCAGCAGTTGCAGTAGCAAAAGCAGTATGCCGATAGCGATAGTAATAGCAACAACAATTGGAACAATAGCAATTTGTGAGTTTTGAAAGTAATTAATGTGTGTTAACATTTGCATCCAATAGTAGTTTGTTTTTTATCTGAGACTCAGAAATGCAATCCAATGGATAGTATTAATAAAAATTAATTAAGAAGTTCATTAAATTAATTATTTAATTAAGTATTAATTAACTAATAAATAAAAATAACTGAGGGTGGAAGGTCCCACCTGGGGAAGCCAAATAGGGAAGGTTCATGCATCTCTCCTTCATCCATCATCTCCTTCCTTCCTTTTCCCGTTTCAGAGACAAACCTTTTCATAATTAAAAATTTCCCATTTTCAGATTTTTATTTTTATTTTTTTAATTTCACCGCCTTCTTCTTCCTCATTAAAGAGGTCGGTCTCCGTTTCTTACCTTACCATATTTGTTTTTCTACACATTATGAGCTCAACCAACTCCAATACTAATACTCATACACTCCACAACTTCACCGTCAACGAAAGCAAAGTTTCATCTTTTTTTTCTCTCTTCTTGCAGTCTGTCTTCAACTCTTTGATTTCTTTTTCGATTCTTTCATCAACGAAAGCAAAGTTTCATCTTTTTTTCTCTCTTCTTTCAATCTATCTTCAACTCTTTGATTTTCTTTTTCAATTCTTTCTCCTTTTTTACTTACACCCATTTTCCGACTCTGTTTCGTCGCCGGTCAGTATCCGTCTTCATCATTTTTCATTTAATTTATTCTGCTACTTGTTAATTACTTACTATTTTTATTGGATATGCATTGCATGTGTTTGTTTTGAGTCTTTTGGCTGATATGTCTTCTTGGGTTTGTTTGGTTTCTTAGAAAGTAGTGAGGTATGGTGAAAAGGTTGAATCTTTATGTTGTGGTTTGAAATTTGAATTTTCAGGACATGAAAACTGAGTGTTTGGTGGGTTAAGTACTCGATTTATTGGATTTAACATTTAGGCAAACTGATTTATGTGGAGTAGTGGCTGCTAATTTATCTATCTATAAAGTTTTGTAAGATCATCCATGAATGACACAGCATTATAATTCTTGAGGTTTCTATTTCTGAATACCTACAAATATAATTCTTGCCAGTTCCATATCATTTGTGAAAAGAATTACTATTGTTATTATTATTTTGCCTGAACTTTGCATTCTAATTAAGACAAAGGAGATTAGTGCGAGGATCGACATATAACTGCATCAGCAGCATTAAGAAAGGAAAAAAAAGAAAAAAAGACTAAAAGAGCATATTCCAAACCCTGTTGAATACACAATATCATAATGACTCTATAGGAAGAATCATTTAATCTTGTTACCGAACAGAAGGAATCTGTAACTGATCATCATGATATGAATGATAAACATATTAATATTTTTTCCCCTCTACAGAAATTTTTGCTTGATGTTTGATTTCATAGATTGTGTAATCTTTGTTTAGTTATGATTAGAGATCAGCATTTTGATTTGCTAATAAGAAAAAATGTGGAGCAACCGCTCCATTTTAATGAATGTTATTAGGGTCTTTTTCTATCTCGCTTTCATATTTTACTGACCCATACGGTGTCATTTGTAAGCAAACATTGAATGTTAGCTGGTTGTATATTTGCTTTTTGATCTGTTCAAAATCCTTAACTATTAGTAGATGGTCTGCTGGAACATTTACTGATTATTTGAGGCATAGGATATATTGGTAGCCACTTTTTCCTCCAAATAGGGATCTACAATTGAGATTCTTCTTTCTTTCCCTCGCAACGTTTTTGGAGGTGAAGAAGAAGGAGATCCCTATTCTAATATAGGTTCTGGACATCACATGTTTTCGCCATAAATGCGAAAAAGAAAACTTGTTAACAGTTAATTTTAATGAGAGAACTTAAGCAATCATGGAACTCGAAAATGGTTCAAGTATTGGATTGTGGTCAATATTAGAAAATGAGTCAAAGTTCTATGTTTGTCTGCATATATATGTTGAGAAAAGCTGATCATTGAATTTGCTTACCAAAAGGAATGAAATGATCATAGGACTTCAAAATTTTTTCATTGGTACAGCATTTTGGTTTCGATATTCTTAAAAATTTATTACAATTCAAACATATGGCAATTGCTTTTTGTCCCTGTCTATTTTTGTCTTGTGTTTCTAGCAAGCCTGTTGTATCTTTGTCAATTTGGTTATATGATACTCGGTCCTCAACTCTTTATTACGTGTTGTAACAGGTCTACGTCATGTCTGAGGGTGTAATTTGACAAATTTTGATGTTTAGCCATAGAAAGGTGCTGAAAGGCAGATGCCACGCGGAAGATTTTCTTCGATGGATGTAGAAGGGGCTTATGAAGTAGAGCATATCCTTCCTGAACCAGGATTCAAGAATGAATGGTGGCCATTGGATCAGATTGATCTAGAGAAAGCCAAGTTTCCATGCTCTATAGTTTGGACTCCTCTCCCAGTCGTCTCATGGCTGGCACCTTTCATTGGGCATATTGGCATTTGCAGGGAGGATGGCACCATTTTAGACTTTTCAGGATCCAGTTTTGTGAATGTCGATGATTTTGCATTTGGTTCGGTGGCTAGGTATCTTCAACTTGATAGGGAGCAGGTATACATTCATGAACTCTTCCTAAACTATATCACCCATTTGTGTGCTTTCCTGTCTCCTGCGCCTATATGCACACGCACAAACACATGCAAGTAGGACTGAATAATTCATTTAGTAGCATGAAGTGCACGTAACAAGCTTTACATGATTTATATTCTCTTGCCACGCGTAGAAACTACTGGTTGTTTTCTGATGTAAGATGGCAACATAATCTTAAATACGACAAAATCGTGTTTGTCTAATGAATTTAATGAAAGTTTTGCATTTATTTTAAGTTTTCTTCTGAAACTAACCTCTCATGCTAATAATTATGTAGTATTCAGCATAACTAATCAGATTGTATCATTTGTAGATAAATTTTTTAAAATTTCAGATTCATCAAATACCAAACAAGAGGTCATGTTATGCCCTTGTCATGAATACTTTATTAAAAAGATGCCACCTGTTCTTCTGCTTATAATTTTGTGTGTTGAAGCAGTGTTGTTTTCCGCCAAACCTGTCTGCACACACGTGCAATCGCGGCTATGTGCACGCAGAGTTTGGGGCTGCGATCACATGGGATGACGCTCTGCATTCAAGCATGCGACTCTTCGAGCATAAAACCTACAACCTTTTCACATGCAACTCTCATACATTTGTTGCCAATTGCCTGAACCGGCTTTGTTATTGCAAATCGATGGAATGGAACATGATAAATGTGGCAGCTTTAATATTGTTCAAGGGGTACTGGATTGATTGGAAATCTGTTGTCAGATCATTCCTTCCGTTTGTGCTGGTGCTCTGCCTTGGCATCATTTTTGTGGGTTGGGCGTTTTTGATCGGGCTGTCTTCATTCTCCTTACTTCTGATAGGGTGGTTTTTCATTGGCAATTACTGTTTAAGAAACCTGTTAGAGAGCTAGAAGTTGTGTAGTTAATGCAAAAAGGTTTGTTTCCAGAAAGAAGCTTGAATCTTCAGTGTTCGTTCATTTTGTAAGTGCTGAAACTGTTCATAATACATAAAGATAATCATACAGCGTAAAAGAACAATGGGGTTGGCAGTAATCTGTACCTGCCATAATAACGTTAAAGTGAATGCAGAGTTGTTTTAGACATGAAACTGTAATTGTTGATGTTCTGATGCGGAGGGATGAAGAAGGCTGATTTGTTTAGTTTATTTCTTAATTTAGGATTTTAGTTTCGTTTTCCTATTGCTAGTGAGATAATAGAGTGGGTATTTTCATGACATGAGCTGTATTGGTAACCGCTTTTGATGGCTTTTTAGTTATTTATATAGTTTATTTATTAAAGGGATTATTGGTGCATAGGTAAATAGCTAAATTTGTTATCTTAAAATTACGGTGCAATTAAAAATAATTAATAATTTAAGAAATAGCTAAATTTGTTATCTGAAAACTACGGTGCAATTAAAAATAAAAATTATTGGTTCATAAATATTATATTATTCAGAAGTAATTTTTAAAAATTCTAGTTTGATAGAATTTATCTGAAATTGATGAGTGCAATGCAAGACATATGATCCCCTGTGTTGTATAAAATAAAGTACAAAAGGAGTCCACCACACCTCAACGCGAAAGTGCATAAATTGAATTAATAAAGCAAATTAAATGCCTTAATTTTTAGGAAATACCTTTTTAGTCTACGGTAAGAATATACCTCTTAGTCTATGGTTAGAGTATTATTAAGATCAAATGATTCGAATTCTAATAATCTAACCAACAGACTTAATTTGCTCTTAAAAAAATCTTGAGTTGAAGGTTTTTAAATGTATTTGACTGGGATGGATTATGATTGTTATAGGGTTGCCAGAAAAACTTGCTGAAAAGATCTACCTTTGTTTCCTGCTCTTTTTAACTCTACTTTGGATATCAACAACCAAATT
This sequence comes from Croton setiger, assembly GCA_948099555.1. Lineage (NCBI taxonomy): Eukaryota > Viridiplantae > Streptophyta > Magnoliopsida > Malpighiales > Euphorbiaceae > Croton > Croton setiger. Next base: position 22,423 of record CANUEY010668850.1, read on the forward strand.
CCTCGCATTTAAAATTTCTTTATTGTGTCATGCAACTCTAAGAAGCAACTCAACATTTTCTATTTATGAAGATGATCAACAACTCAACCTTTTCTATTTATGAAAAATGACCGCTGTTATTTGGGGTTAAGTCCATTCCTCATTTTGGTTTATTGTTTTCCTGCTTACATAAAACAAAGTAGGCTATTCTTTGTGATGATTACTATAAGGCTTCAAGGGAGTCCAAATTATGCTCCATATTTTGGGGCTTTCCAAAGCTTGAATGCTACTTCATGTCTGCCGGTATCACCAGATTTCCGCCATGCTGCAATACAAAATAAAAACACACGATTTGGATTTATGGGAAGGGGAAAAAATCATAATTTTTGATTACAGCAAGCGCTTTATAGAAACTAGATGACCAAAATTGTTACCTCCTTAAAATCTTTAAAAGAAAATGTCACGGCCTTATGGATGCGGGTCACAGCTTACTGCCATTGAGCAACTAACATTGGACAATGATGCCTGCTCACCACAAGTTAATTTTATCTATGAGAATGCAAAAGCAACCCATCATACATATGTTTTATCATTTCGCTGCTTTTCTCCTCCCGTTGTGTGACTCTGACGAGGAAGCAGCTACTTCTTTGAGATTTCCATAGCTCATTACAAGAGACAAGTGCAGTCGAGAACCGGTTTCTGAACCAGCTTGTGCTGCCTGCATTACGCCGCCAACCAAAGCATTGATGTATTCTATATCACTGGCAACAGCATTGCTTCTCTCCCTACTAACAGTTTCAGCGTTGCCCAAGTGTACAACTACCAAATCAAATTCACTTGTGTCTATCGTCTTTCCATCTTGCAATCCAAGCAACTTGAGTAATTTGGATACCACAGGATCAGGAGGGTTGTGTTCTTCCATTGGGAAGTTTGGTTCATTTTTGTTCTGTTTTTGTTTTTTCAGATTTGTTTTGTTCTTCTATCGGTAGTTATGCTAGTTTGTTGTACTTATTTATGGAGATGTAAGATTTCAGTTAGTCTGAAAATAGTAGATGTAATACTATTTTTATAGATTTTCTAGTGAGTATTATAGAAAGATAGATTGAAATGTGAAACTGTGACCTATTATCTCTACCAAAAATTTTTTTGATTGTATTAAATCTGTTTTAAGAGTTACCGTAATTTTAATATTTTATTTCATTGCACTAATTTCTCATTAATAAATAAAGTATTTTCATTTTTTTTTTCTTAAGAAAAGGAAAAAAAAAGATCATAGGAATAAGTATGTTGCACATCCTTCCCCTCTTTACAAATACTAGAAAAGAGTAGATTAGAAATTCAATTTAAGTTGCAATTATTACATAATATATTGCTTATGGTTGAATAATAATGCGATTGCTTTACTTTAATACTAGAGAATTGTAATTGTATTCCATCCTTTCCTCAGAAGAATTAGTTTTCCATAATAACACAACAATGCTTCCGCCATTCTTCCTTTTTAAAAATTGAAGGCTTTCAATTGGTTTACTATTCGAACCTAAATCTATTTGTCCAAAATCATTAACTCAAGTTATCATCTAAATTCTTTTATTTCTTACATTCAACCAACTTCAGACATTTTGAAAATATATTTTTTGTAGTGCATGCTTCTATTGAGAAGCATTGTCATCTTATAAGTTCTCCAAGGGCTCCCTATTTTTATTTACGAATTAAGATGTCACTGATAAAGTGGTCCATAGTAGGATATTGTCTGCTTTGAACTCATTGCCTCTCACGAAGATGCCACTTGTTTTAAAAAACATAACTTTATTTATTTATTACTTCTCTACCCTTGCTATATTATTCTTTTGAAATAAACACGTATTGATTAATATTTCGTTCTCATGCATAAAATATTTAATCATGTGGAAGTTTATAAAATATTATTAATGTTGAAGTCGTGTTTATTATAATTTTTTTTATATACCAAATCACTTTCATTAATCTATCTTTATCTAACCTTATTAAAAAATTTGAATGATTTAGTTACTATTTTCTTTTCCAGTCCTCATTTGTATCACATCTGAATTAGAAGAATATGTCTTTCCTCAATTATTACAATTTTTTTTAAGACTTTGGTTTTATTAATGAACTTATTTATATAAAAGAAAACAAAAATTAAAAGGCCTGGAATAACTTTAGGACAACAAATTAAGGTTCTGATTTTACTTTAATTAAATAATGTTTGTGGTAAAGGTGACTCTATATGTCTCAATCATCAATTAGGTTTTGGTTCACACAAATAAAATGAAAATAAAATTAAGGTCTTTCAGATGAATCCATCTCAGTTCTCACCTTATATTTAGGATAAAAAAAAATAATACACGTATAACTTGAGAAAACCATATACTTAAAATTAAAATATAGTCCACTTATAGACAAAAAAGAAAGGACAGGCTACTTAATTATATTAGTATTACAGTTGATTGATTGAAGAGCTAATTAATGATAGTTTTAAGAATAATGCTCGATTTACTGTAAAAGTATTTAAAATTTTATTGTCCGTTTTTTCTGTTTATAGCAAAATTTTGATTGTATTTCTGAAAAAATCAAAGAATGAGTAAGTTAGCAAATAAACCGGCATGTATTAGATTATTCATCTCTTATTTTATTCAACATGGAAAAGCGTGTGGTTTTTAGCCACCAAGTAAACCCTACAAATATTAGTAATTTATAAAATTAATATAGATCTTAATTTATTTATTTATTCCTCCAAAAAACAATTTGTAGTGGTTGTAGCGAGCTGAGATTATAATGGATTCAAATCTCCCTGTTCACATCTGTGTGAGTTAGTTTATAATTATAATTAAACACTTGATTTAAAATAAATAAATAAAATGGTTGGTACTGCACCCACAATCATTTGATGGTCTATCTACATTCTATGGATTTTTTTTTTTTATTTTATGAAATGTTGAAATAATAATTCCATCATACTATTAATGTTGTAATTGAGTATGTTGTAAGCGATACATTAAAAATTGTTATTATTAAGTCTGCTTGATATTAGACAAATTGTGGATATTGGAATATAAAACTAATAATAAAATTAATATTTTTTTGACAATGTTAAAAATTAATATTTGAAATAGCATATGAAATTCGGAGACACAAATAATAATTTTTACCAAATAAGTTAATAATATTTAATTTGTTTTACTAAAACAATACTAATTTTTATAAAATTTAAGGGTTAAATGCTATATTGTCCTCAAAGTTGAGAAAAAAATATTGACATAACACAATATTAAAAGCCTAAATCTTACGTGTGACTTTTAAAAATTTATTATTTTGTTAGGCAAGAAAGAAATCTTACACATTCATATATTTATGTTGATTCAAGTTGTTTGTACGCTGAAAAATGATTATCATATAATTATCATAGTATTGTAAATGAACAAGGGATTATTTCAAAGTCTTCGTCACTCATCATTGTATATTTTATTTTTCTATGAATATTAGTAGTTTTTCCTATTAATAAATTATTCATTCTATGACTTTACAAAATACTTTAAAATTAAAATTCTACATATAAATGATGTTATTAATGATCAGCAGCAGTGTGAACTACATAAAAAAAACTAATTATTCTCTCCCATCCTCTCTACCAAATTGATATTAACACAAGACAATTAAAATTATATTCTTCATTTCATTTTATAAAAAATATTACTCCATTTTATAAAAATTAAAAACAACTTACCTAATACCATTTATGTAATATTGTTGCTTTTTTATAAGATAACATTGATAGTTTTAAAAGATTAAGTGTCTTTTTAGATAACACAATTCAGATAGAGTAATAGTAAAAAAAAGAACACATAAAAAGACTCTTAAAGTAGAACCAAGGAGTACAAATAATTGTAACTGATATTTTTTCTGGATTGTTGATAATAACTGTTACATTTGTATGCTTACAAACTGAAAATAAAATTGTTGAAAAACTTACTATAATGTAGTTAAATTAATTGTCTTTCCTTAAATATGAAGTTAAGAGTGTGCACTGTAAATGGAAGCAAAACCAAAAGGTGGGTCGTATTTTTGCTTACAGCTAAAAAACCCTACATATTCATCCAAGTAATGATAACCAATGTGGCCTATTGATGCCCATCAAATTGCTCTAATTTAATTTCAAATTGAGCTCTAATCAAACATTCTGCCAAGAGTTGGCGAGTTTTGGTTGATGAGGATATCAAACATAGATGCAATCAACACCACTTACTAATTTACTAATCTAATTTATAATAAAATTTTGGATTTGCAAACGACATCCACACAATTTTGCGGAACTCTTTCTTTCAATAAAAGCAAAAAACAATTGAATCAACAGTGAATTGAAACAATTTTGTACAAGAGCAAAGGGTGTTACATGAATTGCAATCGCCACATAATTGGCAAGGAGTAACAGGATTAGATGTACACCGGACGCAAAACTCTGCAGTTGATGGTAGTACAAAGCCCTTAGCCACTGCACTACCAACAACTTGATATTCAATCTTCAACTTCCGTGCTAAAAATGAAACTTGGAAATACAGTGCTTATGTCCCTGGAAGATATTTTTTTTCAATTTCAATAATTGGAAAAAACAAATTATGATGTTGCAGAAGATCAGATTGGAGATAGTGTTTTCCAGCAACTTACTTCAAATAAGGAAGAGTCATATTCCTCAATATGGAAGGATGTTTTACCACAAAAAATTTCCATTCATCTTTACCAATTCTTCCATCCTTGTCTGCATCAGCTTCAGCAAATGTCTGAGCACAGATTGTAAATATTCCAGGTAAGTGAAAAACAGAAATAATAAACATTTAGACTACCGCTCCCTCACCTTGTCTATGATGTCATCAAGAAGTGCATCAGGCAAATTAACATTGGATTCTGACAAAATAGCAATCACCATTTGCCTAACCTGAAACATTCTTAATATAAGTTAGAACTGGCTAAGGCTTTGGCATGAAATTATCAGCGAAATGTATATACTCACCTCTTCTCGTTCAATAAATCCTGTTTGTCTCAAATCATAGAGCCTAAATGCAACTGCCCAGAATAAAAGTACATATCAATGAGATATTAAATACTGTAATTTTAGATGTATGAATTGTCTGTAAATTCGTACAATCTATTTTTTCTTCCAAAGGAGCATTGGGATGGAACACGCTGAGTGCATGGACGAACTCATCAAACTCGATCACGCCATTTTTCTTTTCATCAAAAAGATCAAAAACCTTTACAGAGAACAAGAGAGAACAAATTAGGAAACAGAAATGACTAAATAATAGTAGGGGGGAAAAACTTTTCTATTGTACAGAATCAACCGTAATGTTTGCAGAACATAGTAAGACAACAAAAAATAGTGGTAGAATAAAATTTATTATCTATTTCCTAAGCAACAAACTCTTATTTTTGCATCTAAGGGTTCAAAACTATTTAACTAATGCCTCATGTCAACCATATGCAATCCCATCATTAGGAAATCAATCAAAGAATCCTAAAAGTGGACATGGAATTAGTCAAATTACCCGGTCGAGGAAGAGATTTTCGCCCGAAGGAGTTTGAAACAGCGCTAATTGAAGTTCTTCCTGCAAGGTAACAAAAACAAATTCAAATGCATAAGAATTCCATAATCTCAGATCCCTACACAACAACTTTTACAGTTTGACTAGACAGTTAATAAGCAATTCTAGATTAAATATAGAAACTGAAGAATTGATCAAATATATTATTCTGGATTTTTCATGTTCTTCCAAGAGATTTTAGAGGATCAAAACCTCCATCCCTTCACATAAATAAATTACTAAATTTCTTCCGGTCACACAAAAATCAAATCCAACAATGATAATAGCCTTTCGAAATTTAACCGGCCGTTAGCCAAATTCAGATTGAAGAAATTAATATGAGAACAAAATACCTTATGAATCAATCCATCATCGATTATGGAAGTACTGAGTTTCTTGTAAAGCTCGCGCAGGGCTTCCAATTCGTTAATAGAAACTGCATAATCAAATTGCCATTAAAACCAACCGGAGAATTCTAGGCTGCAATAAATAAGCCAGATTAGAGGGAGAGTAAAAAAGGGAAAAGCTATAAAAGAGGGAGAAAAAGGAATTACAAGGAGATTCATTAGCAAGGCGACGTAGATCGCTGAAAATGTAATGGTTACTGAATCTGGTAATCCGCGGGTGGCAATCGAAGCATTTGGAGACAGCATATATGAAAACCTCAATCAAGGCCGCCAACGGGAAAAACGCGGCGCAAACCTTTTCTCCAAAGGTTAACGAACTGGATCTCTACAAAATCAACACAGGAAAAATTGACAACCAATAGAAAATAAAGATTCGCAGATTTGTAAAAGAAAGTAAAAAAAAAAAAAAAAAGAATATTCATAGTACAGAAGAACTTTTGGAGAAGTCCATAGCGGTCTTGGGGAGGAGTTAGCAGTCATGAGAGCTGGCGAGAGTCGGAGTCCTCCCTCCTCCAGAATTAATAGAAAGACTTAAACGAGGAATTGCGTGAAACTGTTGGCTTAATGGCGTGTTGTTGATTAATATGTGAAAAATTGAGGTTGACAGAAGCGCGACCCACATTCTATTAACGGTTGCGGAATCTAGGCATTGAGCCAATAAGCTAATGCCGTGACAACGTCATATCGCTGATATGTAAATATCACCGTTGTCGTGACAATTTTCAAGGGAAAAGGCCAAAAAACATCCTTGGCCCGGACCCATGTTCTACAGGATGGTAAACTAGCTGAGTGGAGCCGAAAGTTTTGTGTTCGGGTCGGTACAGTTTGTTAACGATTTCTCGAGTATAAATTCAAGTTTCTTTGGTTAAGCATTTTACAAGTTTGGTTTCAAACATAAGCAGAGTTTATAGTACTACTCCCGCCCTTCAATTTAATTAGATAAAACTTGGCATTCGAATTCTTAAATTAAAAAGTTATATTAGCATATATGTTCTTAAGTTAAAAAGTTATATTAGCATATATGTGTGAAGTATTATGAATTTTTTTATTTTAAGTTTAGTCCTCAACTTATAAATGGAGATTTTCATGAAAAGTTCATTTTAATGTGATTTTGTTTCAAAACTCAAAATAGGCTAACAATTACATTTCTTTTCTTTTTTCTTTTAGGGGAAGAAAATATATAGCATATTTTGAAACATAATAAATAGTAAATAGCATAAAATTTTAAAAATTGTCTAAATAACATATTCTAGATTTTGTAATTTTTTTTTTATTCCAAATTATTATTCTAATAAGTATATAAATATTAATTTTATATAGTGATATATATATATATATTAAATTTATATACCTTTTATTTGGAAAATATAGTTAATATACTGATAAGTATATAAATATTAATTTTATATATTAACATGTATATAACTATCAAATTTGCATATTTTTGTTAAAAAATATAGTTTATATATTGACAAATATATAAATATTAATAAATATATAAAATATCAAATTTATATATTATTTGTTTGAAAAATATAGTTTATATAATGATTAATATATAAATATCAATTATATATATACTAATAATATATAAAATCAATATACAATATGAATTTTATACAGAAATCAATAAACAATAAAAAAATGGAAACAAATCACAATAAATCGATTTACTTAACAACCATCAACCTTCAAAGTAGGAAAAATTGGAATATAATTAAGTAAAATAATAATAATTACCATGTAAGAGAGCGCATAGACTTCCATTATGAAGAAAATCATAGATCAAAAGCAACTCATATTTTGCGTTGTAATAAGCTCTCGGACTCACTACATTACTGCCTTAGTCCGCCGATCAATCTCACCCACCCATCAAAGTCCCTCCTCCGCCTCCTTTCTCTTACTCTCTTATAGGGTACAGCATTAAATTAACCGAAACCGAATTGAAAGTTCAGTTTTAATTAATTGAACTTGAAAAAATGCTAATCGAACCAAATATTAATCGGTTAACCGATAACTGATAATCGAAATCTCAAAACTAACTGAACACCAAAAATATAACCGAAAACGAAAGGAAAGAGGGAGAAAACCAAACCGAACTAATTGAAAAATCGAAAAGAAAGAGAGAAAACACTAAATAACGTAGTTTTGTAGGTTTAGTTTGATTTTTCTATTAACCGAACTAATCAAAATTTTTAAGAATGCTGACCGAAGGTCGAATCGAAAATTTTGGTTAATCAAACCGAAAAAGGTATGAAATACGATTAATCAAACCAAAATTTTTTTAATTTTTCAATTCGATTTCGATAAAAATCGAATTCTACTCTCCCCTGCTCTCTTCGCCACCATTACATGGTTGCCGTCTATTTCTACCTTGTAAGTGGTCCCCACTGAACCTTTCTCTAACAATTCAGCGCAGGTTTTCAACAGATACTCCACGTTATTAAATGGAGTAACATTTTCCCTGTTATTCAACGAAGAAGTAGTAGTCGGCCTTGCAAGGGAAATGATTTACGTTTGGTAATGTTTTATTAAGGGTATTACAATAATTTAATAAAAAAAACTGCTATTTACTTAATTTATGCAATATTATGCCATTCACTAAATCTAAATTTCAAATCCTGTCAATTTACTATTTTTTCTTAATAAGACATTGCACTTCTTATAGTTTAGTGTAAAAATTTAACAAAAGCTTTTTTTTTTCTGAAAAAAAGAAAAAAAAAACAAAAGTTAAGCCTATTTCTCACGTGATAATTCACTCTTCATTCGCATCTCCACCAACGCTCCCAAATTCTTTATCTTCGTTAATTAACCAGGAATTTTGCTGCTGATGAAAATCTTGCAGACACTTCCCCGAAATTTCTCACAAAAATTTGGACTTCTCAACACGTAAGAGGTTCTGCTCCCAAACCTCGGAGGACAAAAGTACTGCCTGTAATGGGATTGATCCAACAGTTGTGTACAATCATCAAGACAGGCTAATGAGCAGAGCTGCTGAAAATATCTACTATCATGTTATGTTAGCTACGATAATAAGCCTCTGGTACAAAACCGAGTTCCAATGGACACCTTCCAAAAAGAACACGTGCAATGCAATACTATATTACATTATAAATTCCATAATGGATAATACCTTTCGTGGATTTCACGTCGATCCCACGTATTAAACTGCTCCATGTCACCATGTCTTATTAACAGTGAGTACAGTGGATGTAGCATCAACAAATTGAACTGCTAACAACTGTGGAAGCTTTGTCATTAACTAATAATGAAAGAACTTTGCGTTAGGTAGTGTGGAATCACCCGTTCTTTATTTTTAGAAACCAATACCGGTATCGTTAATACTTGAAATCGATACTGGTTATTCAAATACGGTTTTAGTATCGGTTCCGAAAAAAAAAATCTAATTTAACAAAAATATATATAAAATATAATTTGTAAAATGTGTATTATTCATATTGACATGCAAGTTTCTTTAAAGAATGAATAATACATTCATTAATGATTTTCAACCAAACTACTTGTCATAATTAATATACACAAGTCAAAAAAAAAAAATTAAAAATTATATAAACATTCCAAAAATAATTTAAAAATCACAAACAATTATATAAACATTTGGTGATCAATAACTTCAACAATCAATAAATACTTTCAATACCAATAATATACACATATGTATCAAATTTGCAATATTATAAACACTAATGAAAGCCTACTCTCATCCCCTTTAAAAAAAAAAAAAACTAACCTAATAATTTAATAATACCTTGAACAACCAAACCACCCAACAACAAAACACCCAAATTTTAATACAGAATAAAATACACACAGTGAGAGTTTTTCATTATATAGTGAATTTATTTTTATTTGGGTTCAATTATTTTTTTGATTTCGGTTCTGGTTCAGTTTTAGTAGAGGATCCGATATTGAAATCGAAAAATATAATTTTTCATTCCGATTTGAAAGCGGTTCTAAATTTATCGGTTCTCTTTCCGATATGATTCCTAGTTCAGGGGAGAACATGCACAAATTGCATATAAATGGGTATAGTAACGTAGAATTAGAGGTTTCCATTTTTTATTCCCATATATGTTACAACATGCGTTTTTGAGTCTATATTATCATATACTTCTATTAGATATTGGCCTGCTATTCTTTATGAGAAAGAGCAATAAATTTCAAATTTTTATTAGCCATAAAAAATATTTAGTGTTTTTAATGGTATTATTGTTCATAGTAGTTGAAGTTAAGAACCTTAAATTTGTAATTGGCTATAGGGTACAACTCATATGTTTTCCTTTGTAATATTCAATTGGGTACAAATCATACATGTGTCTAGATTTTGGACAGAATTTATGAAATGATGTACCTTATCTTTGTACCATATGTGTTCTATTATGAAAAGAAAGTGTCAAGGAAAGTGAAAGAATGTTTCATTCCTTCACTTCAATTTTTTCTCCAACGCTCTTCACTTCATGTGCTAGCAATATCCCTCCCAACAGCTGCATTATTTTTTGTGCAGATAAAAGTCACGCTAGTACGCCCAATTATTATTTTTTCATATATGGAACCCACGAATGTTTTTTCTCCAAACAATATGATATGTAGTAATGCGAATAATTTTGATTTTGGTCAAGTAGTTTTAGTTTGTAAAACAATTTTGCGTTTTTAGGCATAATGACTCAGTAAACAAGTGAATATGGATTCCAACAACCTTGTTAGAGCATCCATTGTTTTTTCAAGTTTGAGAATCATTCCTAATTAATTGTTTGATGGTTTACAAGCTTAGTAAGCTCCTTCAGGTGATTACGCGTGCAGTGATAGTAATATTTGTGCTTGTCGACAAAGCTAATTCACATATTTATTAATTTGATGTTGTGCATTTTGGTGGAAGAATGCCCCCGACATTTCTCAGTTTTTGTTTCAGAGGTTTTGCATTAATTTTATCCAAAGTGAGTGTGTTTCCTTCGAAATGAATCATCTTTCTTGAAGCCAAAAATTCTTAGACAACCTATCCGCTAGGATAATGACAAATGAGCATGATCAGTAGAAAAAAAATAAACACAATTTATAATTATTTTATTCTCTTTTAATTAATTATGTTGATTTGTTATTGAGTCAGTGGATTGGTTTATGAATGATGTGTAAATTGGGTTTACCTAAAAATTTCTCAGTATCTATGTCATTAAGTGTAATTTTTTTAGTTATTATACAAATAACTATCAATAATTATCTTACCAGTTTACCCACATCACACTGACCTTTAAACAGACAAAGATGAAGTCGGGCCTATGTTCAGTTCCATTATTCAAAATATTTTCTCTAGAAAGATTCTGGAAAATATTAAATTAGAACATATGCTAAACTAATTCTAGGATCTTTATTTGTGTACTTTAACTAGCCGTTATTAGTTGATGAAAAAAAATTACAAATGTAATTAAAAACAAACTGGCTTCGATTGAATTTATTTATTGATCAACAAATTGATACTTGACTTTCTTCTAACTTAAGTTTTAAGATGGCGGTTTCTAATATTTCATGAAATCTGTTATTCCCCGGAGCAATCTAGGCTATTTGAACACAAAGAAATGGAGCGGTGTTCTCCATTGACGACATTTGTGAACCTTTACAGCTCGAGGCTTTGTTGGGTTATAGTCGCTTAATTGCATATAATTTGTCGTTTTCTTCTTTGGTGTTGCCCAAAATTTCTTAGTCTCTATGTGCTGAGTTCCTTCGCTGGTTGATTAGTGTAAGCTTAATGTAGATGATTCTTATTTGTAACAATCTGGTACAACTATAGCTGGAGGCCTGATGAGAGGGCAATATAAAATGATTATTCAGATTTATGTTAAATCCGAAATCTTGTTCGATAGTAGTGACTAAATTATGGGGATTGTTTTATGGCTTGCTATATGCATGAGGTTATTGTGTTCTTAAAGGATAACTTAGAATGGACATATTTGTCTTTTGCTATCATTATAAGTTTGTAACCATACAATATTATAGAAGGTTCAGAAAATGAAATAGAGAAAAAGATAGGAACTGAAAATATAATATTCAAAATATAGGAACTGAACTATATAATATGCAAAAATAGAGGACTAAATCATAATAATCCCTCTCCTACACATTACAATTTTGTGAGAAACTCATCTCGAGTTTTAAACTCAAAAGATGACGTTCCGAGTTATAACAATCACCACCGAATCAACTCGGAATCTCGTTAAACCCACGCTATACTTGGCTCTTGCTTTCGCCTCTTTTAAAATTTCCCATTCTCTGTATTGTTTCATTCGCTCCCGGAAAATGTCGTCGTCTTCTTCGCCTTCACCTACTAACAGTGATGCTTCAACTCTCCGTCGGAACCGTATTCTCTCCAGCAATCTCTACGTCGACGTCCCTTCCTCGAAGGTTGCCTATTTATTCTACTCTATATGCGGTTGAGTTTGATTATTTAGTACTGAGCTCTTAGAATAAAACAGGTTCCGCTAATATACTCGTCGGCTTACGACATAGCCTTTCTTGGCATAGAGAAGCTGTAAGACCTTGTTTGTTTATCTGTTTTGTTTTTGGAAGTTATAAATACTAATAGTTCTCGTTATCAACAGATGGATATTTGGAAAATTAAATAATTTAATTATTTGAATTGTTATCTCATGTGATGTTGAGGGAATTTGATTGCATAATTATTATGTTTGATTTCAGGCACCCGTTTGATTCATCAAAATGGGGTCGTGTGTGCCGATTTCTTATTGCGGAAGGTGTGCTGGATAAAAAGAGCATCGTTGAACCTTTGGAAGCATCAAATGATGATCTTCTTGTGGTACCTTTTACAACTATTAAAATTCTAAATTTTGTGCATTTATAGGGAAAATTCTCATGCAAGAAACTAGCAAAGGTCTACTCAATTCACGGAGCTTAAGCTTATTGCCCTGTTAAAGAAGAGTTAAAAGTGCTTGAGACATATACATAATCATTACTTATGGTATTTGCTTATTGTTGTGAGTTGAGTGATAAGATTGTGTGGCTGTATATTGTATTATCACATTGATCTAATTGATTCTTTGTACCAGGTTCATTCAGAATCATACTTGATTAGTCTAAAGAATAGTTCAAATGTAGCCATGATAACTGAGGTGATGTGTAGTACTCCCTATTGTTTGATTTCTTATAGTTTATTACTTTCCTTTGATTTGGTTTTCCTATATCTCTCACCATATTTTGAACATTTTTCAATAATGGTACTTTTATCACTTGTCTGTGCGTCTAAATCTCTTAACCTGAAATGAATTCAATTAAATCTTGTGAAAGAAATTTACCTTGATATCTTATGAGAACTATGATCTTTTGCTATCAGTTTTGGCTTCTTTTAGCCTTTCATAACTTTCCGATTTTTTTTAATTCTTCTATCAAGGATGATATATTGCCAAACCAACTACTTGACTTTTAGGTTTAAGGCTTAGTTTTTAGTTGAATTTATGTGCTCTATTTTACGATCATGTGCTGATTCAGGATGCCTTAAAATACAGGTTCCTCCTGTTGCAATCATCCCTAATTTTATAGTGCAGCGTAAAGTTCTTTTTCCATTTCGCAAGCAGGTACAATCTTCATTTCTCTTATATTTCATCAGAGTTTCAGACAATGGGAATACTATGAGTTGTTTTTATCATGTATACTACAGGTTGGGGGGACCATCTTGGCAGCTAAGCTAGCAATAGAGAAAGGATGGGCCATCAATGTTGGTGGCGGTTTCCACCATTGTTGCAGTGGAAAAGGAGGCGGATTTTGTGCTTATGCGGACATTTCACTTTGCATCCATTTTGCATTTGTCCGATTGAATATATCTAGGTAATGCAATGCAGGCTATGCAGCTTTAATGAAGTAGGTGCAATTTTTTATTTTCAAGTTGTCATATGTTCCGAGTTCTCAATTATCTTCACAATGGATTTCTGCGCTGACTTGTTTCCCTACTTTCAGGGTGATGATAATTGACCTTGATGCTCATCAAGGAAATGGCCATGAAATGGATTTTTCTAATGACCGTATGTTTACATACATTTCCTTTGATGCTCGCATTTCACACTCTTTTTGCACTTGACTGATGAATTTTGACCTTTTTACTGGAAGGTCGAGTCTATATTCTGGATATGTACAACCCAGGGATATATCCATTAGTAAGTTGTGTGGACTCAAACATGAGTTCCTCTTGCATATGTCTATTTGTTGCTCTTTCATACTAAATTCTTGCTTTCATTTGTTTTAATATTATTCATTACCAGGTTGGCATATTAATTTGTTCCTATATAATTATTTTTGTATTAATTTATAACATGTGAATATCTCTTTGACAGGATTATGAAGCTAGGAGATTTATTGATAAGAAGGTTGAAGTAGTGGTAAGTCATTGGTATTTCTTGGTGAAAAGGAAGTACAAATTTTGTTTTCAATTGCCAACATAAAATGGTCATTCTTCCTGTAACTTAACAGAGTGGGACAACTACAAATGACTACTTGAGAAAATTAGACGACGCACTTAATGAGGTACACAGTTGCACCAGCTTTTTGCTTCAGTATGATTTGCCTATCATTTCATTCTGGACTTTTTTATATCAGTTGAAATAAGCTTTTGAATGTGCTTGTTTATACACTTATGCGCTACTTGTTGCTGACTTACTCTTTATCTCTGATTGGTTGCCTGCCTTATTCATATTTGTCAATTTACATGGATGCATTATGTGTTTAAGTTTAACTCAAGTTAAAAAAAGTGTTCATAAATTGTGAAGTCAAGTTTGGTGCATCAGAATATGGTGTCCATGCTAGTATGCTATTATGTATTTATTTATGTGACCTTAAGTGTAGACTTTGAATATCCTTGGATTTGGTTCACTTCCTTTGTTTCTTTTATTTATTTAATTTTGAATCTGTATGTGGACTAATCATTTGATGACTCCAATTGAGCAGCACACTCTCTAAAATTAGTTCTTTCTTAATTAACTTTATGTGAAAAATTAATGATTAGCAGATGTGAATACTAGGTTGCAGGTCGGATGTTTGTTCCTGAGTTGATAGTATACAATGCTGGCACAGACATCCTGGATGGAGATCCACTAGGCAGGTTGAAGGTACTATGACCTGTACATTGGCTTTTACAAATGGCTACCCTGATCTTAAAAATCAAAACGTTTATCTTCTATTTTGAAGTCTACCAACAACTTACAAATTGCTTGGCTCCTATGAAGTTATCTAACTGAGCAAATCGAACTTGATGTTGGATGCATCTATAGAATATGCGATAGATATTTTAGCTGCCTCTTTTTATTGAGTTGTGGAAAAGATAAAAATATCAAACTTCGAAACTTTAACGTGAAAATTCAGCACTCAAGATTTATGACCCATATTAGCTTTATTTAGCTAAAAATTGATAGATAAATGCTAAAGTTCAGAGGTTTTATAAACCAAAAGTTTCAGTATTTATTACTTATATCTGCTGTGTCGTTTGTTTAATAAATACAATAATATTACATTCGGCTTTTCTTATCAATGGTCAGCAAAAGTTAAAGTAATTATAGGCAAATAATAACTAAATTTGATGTGGCTTAAAATGCATATTTAATATGGTTCATCAACAAAGGGTATTTAGCACAAATTGGAAAATTTCATTATCCC
This sequence comes from Croton setiger, assembly GCA_948099555.1. NCBI lineage: Eukaryota > Viridiplantae > Streptophyta > Magnoliopsida > Malpighiales > Euphorbiaceae > Croton > Croton setiger. Next base: position 38,072 of record CANUEY010668850.1, read on the forward strand.
ATCTTTGCCTGGTGCAGATTAGTCCTGATGGAGTAATTGCCAGAGATGAGAAGGTTTTCAGATTTGCTCGTGAAAGGAATGCCCCTGTTGTCATGCTGACCTCAGGTGCACTGATTTTTCTATGGATCTTCAAGTGAATGCCCTCTAAAGCACAATAATTAATATACTAGAACTGGTTCTTAGCAAAAAAAGCATACTATATTAATTATTGTGCTTTATTTTAGAGTGTTGTCTCTCAGGTTCCAAAATCCTGATCACTTTGCTTCATTTACCGAGACACGTCTCTGCATGACTAAATCGTAGCCGAGTCACAATATACAGGAAATTGCAAATTGCTCAAAATATATTGAGAATAGTGTCTTAGAGAATATCTTTTGTTTGTGTATAGGTAAATCCCAAAATTGTTTTAGGAGAATAGGTCCTAGATATTTTTCAGATTGACAAGCTTTTCTCCTGATAGTTGTTTTTGAAGTTACAGTCAAGCTGAGCTCTTCTTTTCAATACAAATGCATTGATAGATTTTGTGTTTTCTAGGTTACTCCAGGCAGTAGTGATTTGATTTTGATTTAATCGCAGTTGAATAGTTGATCTGTATGTGTTAGTTCATTTTTTTTTTTTTTTGCAGATAGATAATATTAGTTTTGTTTTTCTTGCAGGTGGTTATATGAAGAGCAGTGCTAGAGTCATTGCTGATTCAATAATAAACCTCTCGAAGAAGTTCTTGATCAATTTAAAACCATCCCGTTGAAAGTTTAACTGCTGTGTTAGTTCTCGAAAGAGTCTTAATCGATAGCATACCCTTGTGAAATGTTGTCCGTTGTGATATTTTAAGCAGCTGAAGATAAGGTATTGTATATATATATATTAATAGCGATGTGGTGTGTGTAAATCGAACAATGAAAACATACGGGTTGTAAGCATGTAGTAAAAATCCAGCAGCTATATAGAAAGCTAGATTCACGAATGCTTTTTTTTTTTTTTTTTTGTTGAGAAATAATGAAACTTGGAAGGTAACAGGAATGAGAAGGGTATCTGAGACTGATGGAATTGAGTCTTCAGTGACCAAATTAAAATTATAATGCCACAGAGTGCGGGAGAGTTTGTAGTTGGTAATGCTTAACAATCAATTAAATGGTCCCAACTACAGAGAATTTGTTGGCAATCTTGGTCCATGGTGCATCTAATTTTAGATCATTCTTCCGTCGGTTCGTCTGTCTTATCCTTCTAATATCATATGGGAGGAGTTTTATGTTAAAAAAAGTTATATGGGAGGGGTTGTAATAAGAAATTCGTAAAATGAAAATGAAGATTTAAAATAATTTTTTTTTTTAAAGAAAAGGTAAACTGAGATGAGGGTTTTAAAAATTTTCAAGCCATTTAGACTAACTTTTTGAAAATTATGGTCTAGATTTTGTTTTCATGGGATTGATTTGGATTTTGGAAGATTTGTGAACAGCTCTGCTAGTATGAGGTGCATTTGAACAACGACTCCGTTGTATGATTTTGTCGTTAGACGAATACATTTGGAGAACGACTGAAAATCTTACTAGACGACATATCTAAACTCTGGTTGAAGGAATAAGAAGTGCGTGAAGATTGTTCCCATGTCCTTTTGTTGTCGTCTGGGAATACTAGGGATATTGATGTGGTGCACTGCAGATCTCTCGTCCAGAAAAGAAAACCAGTCTCTACTTACTGTTCAATTTCGTCAAAATAAATGATTTTTGGTCTTTATCAATTTCTCCAAAAAATGTAAACAGTAATCCCAGGCAATATTTTGTTGTAAATAATAAATAAATAATAAATCCCATCTAATACCATATGTACGTCCATAATCAAATTTGTTTGACATATCATCCACTTTTCGCTGGCTGGCTATAATAATAATAATTAAATTAAATTATGAGCCGATAACAGGAAGGAAGAAAAGAAAAAATGATGCAAATTGCGTGAATCCTGGTAGCTTGCTAGCTTCACCCTAGTCGGTCTGTCTTACTCTCACTCACCATTTTGGTTTTTTCGTGTTTCTCTGCACCGTCTCTATCTTCCTAATCTCTGTACGATTCGTCAACATCGAGGAGGAGCGAATTTGATTTGCTTCTCTCTTCAATTTTTTCTCTCCTGAAATGTTGATGTTAAGAATCGTATTACTTCGCGAGTTCATTCTTCTCTTCTTCATCTTCTTCGTTTCGCTATCACATGCTCAGGAACTCACACAGTCTGACTCAGATCGGCTTGAGCTCGCCAATGACACAGCTATAAACAATGCTTCTATCTCTAAACCTAAAGAAGGCAGTTTCGCTAAAATCGTCGACGATGCTCTTCGGATGGAGTTTCCTGAGAATGAACAGAACGACGGTTAGATTTTTTGCTTCCATTTATAGATTTCTCTATATGCTTTAGAGTGAATGAGAAGTAATTGCAATAGTTAAGTTGCTTTTAATTTGGACTAGGTCTTACTTCTGGTCGAGATATTTTAACTTTTCTATTGCCTGCCGAAGTTAGTGGAAGCTGAACTGATTATTAATTGGAGTTGTTTAATTAGGTCATACTAGGTTAGTTTGCCTATTAGCAGTTTAATTACCATGTTTGTGCTACTTAGATTTGGTGGTTTCCTGTCTATTGCGACTTTGGATCTTTGGTTTTCAATTATTACTTAATTTCTTTGGACTAAGGTTTAAACTTCTAGATTTAAATATTTTATGGCTAAATGTGTTATTGCTGATATGGATCTCCTAAATATTGGCATAAGTGTAATGAAGTGCTGAGTCCGATCTGAGACTGGTCTGCTTTAGATACTGCATCATCTATGGTATTCTTTGATTGTTCTGTAATTTACACCTGCTGCAACTACAAACGTACATAATTGTGGAGCAACTCTATCTTTAATGGTGCATGAGGATGATCTCTAATGATTCATTAGTTTACATTCAGTTCTTCTTACTAAAATGTGAATACCCTGTTCGTTTGTTTCAAACAAAATCTAACTAATCTCTGCCTCTCCATTCTTATTTGACAGTACCTGATTCTGGAAGCTTTAACAATAGTGTAAATGAGCAGCAGGTTGGTGTTACATTTTTTTTTTAAGTTTTAGACAACATACTAGAATCTACTTTTTAAAGCTATGATTATATTTAGGCCATTTAAGTGTGTAATTGGAAATTGAACAAGTTGCAGCTCATGTTCATGTTTGACTGTTGTCCTAACCAAATTTGATCCAGTTCCATCAGTTGAAAAAAAAAACCCCATCTTTCACACCCTTCTGTTTTATTTTTTTGTTGGGTTCATTTTGGATAATTCAGTTTTGGAATTTTGCTGAAGGTACATTCTTTACATCTTTTTTGTCTTTCTCAGGCAGTTTTGGAAACTGTTGCCAGAGTTAAACCGAAGAAAAATGACACAAAAGAGGAAAAGTATACATTTCAATCATTTCATATAGTAGTTTACTTCTAATTTTTCTCAAACACTAAAATAGGCCTATTCATGTTTCCTTCATCATTTGAGATACTAATTTATGAGTTGCATTGCAGGTCATTCAAACTGCATCATGTTTTTAATTTGGATAATGATAATGGAGCTGAAGATACCCCAACATTGATAGATCGAAAGGTATAATAGTCATTAGAATCTTTTCTTTGCTGATTGTTAAAACTGATTTTTTTTTTTAATTTTTTTTTAGGACAATGTTTTCATTATATCTAATTTTAAGTCAAAATACCCAGTACTACAGCTAGACTTGAGGTAAGCTTACTGATTTGTTGTAGTTTATTTGACTTTTTTGTACTTTGTTAATTAGCTAATATGAACTTGTCTACTTATTGCTTTGTAGATTGATATCAGATTTGGTTGTTGTCATTGTGTCCGCAACATGTGGTGGAATTGCATTCGCTTTTGCTGGACAACCGGTCTGATCATATTTGATCTAAGCTTAGTTCATGACACAATGCTATGCTAGGATATAATTCAATGTCTGGGCATGCCATTATCTTAGTTATCTGAGCATACCTTTTCTCTCAAACATTTCCTAATGTTAACATTTTGCAGGTCATTACTGGATATTTGCTAGCAGGTTCTGTCATTGGACCTGGAGGGTTCAGCTTTGTCAGTGAAATGGTGCAAGTATGTGGCTTTTTTGGAGAAAATATTTCATAAATATTCTGTATTACTTTCTCTGTAACTTCCATGGATGATGCTTAGTTTGACTTGCTTGTTCCTAAGTTCTTAATTTAATGGATGGCTTCATGTCTTGAGTTGGTTCAATTTATTTTTGAAACATTACTGGTGTTATTTTCAAATGATTCAATTTGGCATTTTGATTCTTTAGGCTCCACATTTTCACTTGCGGCATGCTATGTACATGGACTGCATGTCATTTACTGAAACCAGTGTATTTCTCGCTAGATTTGTTATTAAGTAAGGATTGAGCTCAATATTAGTTATTTAATGGTTGGCTGGGATTGAGACAGAGTTATCTAATTCAAATACTTCATAGAGCCAACCCACCAACCCACCTAGTTTGATTGAAAAGCTTAGTTGTTGTTGTTGTCGAGTACAGCATTTTACATTAATAGTCCTGTAGTTTACCCATGTTCTGATAGTAGCTTCAGAAGATTTTTTTTCCCTATTTTAATGTTTTGATAACTTAAAATGATTGGTTCTCATAAATATCTTTAATACAGTCTTGTCATTCCCTCTCATCTCTGTGATTAAGATTGTTATTTTTCCATTTGATAACTTTGTGTTACTCATATGGTTCTTTCCTGCAGGTTGAGACCGTAGCTCAGTTTGGTGTTATTTTCCTCCTTTTTGCATTGGGTCTTGAGTTCTCAACTACAAAAGTCAGTTCTTTCATGTCCTCTATTCTATTCTTTCTATTGATTCAAGTTGGAGTTGGTCCATAGCTAAAAGTTCATCTCCCTTTTTCAGCTTCGGGTTGTCCGAGCAGTAGCTGTTCTTGGAGGTCTGCTCCAAATTGTTTTATTTATGTTCTTATGTGGAGTTACAGCCATGGTATGGAAGATTAGTTCATCCCAAAATTTATATCTGTTTTTGCTATATTTTCTTATTTAGGGAGCCTTGGCGCAACAGTAAGGTTGTCGCCGTGTGACCAAAACCAAAAGGTCACAGAATTGAGCCATGGAATCAGCCTCTAGCAGAAAAATGCTAGGGTAAGGCTGCCTACATACACCTTCGGGTGCAGTCCTTCCCTGGACCTTGCGTAATCGCAGGATGCCTTCGTGCACCGGGCTGCCCTTTCTTAGGGTTCTTTGGACAAGTGATCAGGAACAATTTTTATCAGTTATGCTTTGAAATCTATTGGCTGGCAGTTCAAACTTATAACTGAAACAATAAATGCTGTTATTTCTTGCTGTTCGTGTTTGTTCTATCCATCGCTAACAGCTAATAGCATTTGCTAAACCATATAGGCCCTTATTGTGAAGGTCCTAGACTCCTGCAAACTAAATGAGATGATCAATATGATTGCAGGCTTCTGTTACTGATAGAAGTAAGCGTAAACCCATAGTTTGAGCCGATTTGAGTTTCTCTAACAATGTCATTTTTCTTTGATATTTTTTTGGTTCTTGTATACTGTCATAGCATTTTATGTTGGGCTGTTGCATGATTTCAGTAGCAGTGTTGGGTTCATTGCTTTATCAGCATTGTAGTTACTAATATGTGGCTGTGTTCTTCAACTATAATTTGTAGGAATCTATTTATCCTCTTGCTCTTAACTTAGTTTTAATTGGTAGTTTACCCCCAAAAATACCATTCGGCGACGTGTTTAGTGGAGATCTCAAACCACTGGTTTTTATCCAAACATGAGCTGTGTTTTGCAAAGTTTTCATTGGTGTGCTGCTATATGATTGGATGCTGTTTGCAGTTATGTGGTGGTTTATTGGTAGTTTGCCGCCTACCATTCTGTGACATGTTTAGTGGAGATTTTAAACCGCTGGTTTTAATGCAAACATGAGTTGTGTTTTGCAAAGTTTTCATTGTTACTGCTGCTATATGATTGGATGCTGTTTGCAGTTATGTGGTGGTGAGCCTTCAGAAGGTGTATTCGTTGGTGCACTCCTGTCAATGTCTTCAACAGCAGTGGTACAACATTCACTTGATGCGTTGCATGAACAATGTCTTTCATACATATGCACAGATTTATTGACTTGGCGAATGTGAAGTGCTCCTGATAATTAAGGTGCATGTTTTTGGTTCAGGTTTTGAAGTTTCTGATGGAAAAGAACTCTACTAATTCCCTTCATGGTCAAGTCACTATTGGCACTCTTATACTGCAGGTATTTGGTTCTTTTCCTTGTGTGATGAACCTGCTGTCTCAAATAGCCAGTAGCATGTTACTACTGCTTTCTGATATTGAAGTAGTCAATCTGCACAATAGGTTCTAGTTTTCTCTTTTAATTGCTGTTGCTTTTGAAATTTTTTGGTCAACCAGGATTGTGCTGTTGGCTTGCTGTTTGCTTTGCTTCCAGTTCTTGGTGGAACTTCAGGCGTTCTTCAAGGAGTAATGTCCATGACCAAATTGTAAGTTAAGAACTTCAGAGACAACTAAATGTCTACAGGTTCTATTTTTCTTTTTTTTTTTTTTTTTTTTTTTTTTACCAGTGGATGCTACATTCGATGTACGATTTGTTAAGTTGACTACTCTTTGGAAAACTGAGCAATGCATCTGTCTTTTAGACATAATAGAACATTCCTTGTTAATACACATATATGTCATTGTTGATGGTTCAGGTTGCTATAAGCTTGTAAGAAGCAAGTGATTATTGTTTGCATCCTTGATTTATCCATTATAATGTACTTGTCTGTTTCTTAACCAGGTTGGTAGTCTTGGTGGCGTTTTTGGCTGTGTTGTCAGTTTTTTCTCGCACTTGTGTTCCTTGGTTTCTTAAACTGATGATGAGCCTGTCATCACAGGTGGAACTTCTAGCTTAAATGATGACCTGAGTTTTTCGGGTTCCTAATTGGTTAACGGATATTAATTTTTCAGTGGTCATAATTTAACTTTTGCAGACAAATGAGCTCTATCAATTGGCGTCAGTTGCATTCTGCTTGCTTATAGCCTGGGTTTGTGCTATTTACTCAAACTTGATCCCTTTGGAACTCTCACATCCACATAAATGTTTCATACTTTGCAGCTAACTGTTGTTCTTGTTATCATTGTTACTAAGCATCCAGCTATGACATATTTACTTTCACCTTAGATTCATTGCACAGCACTTTGTGATAATTGAAGTTGGTTTCCTTGCAAATTCGTCACAAAGTCTTGGTATCATTGCAGTGTAGTGATAAGCTGGGACTGAGTTTAGAATTGGGTTCATTCGCTGCTGGAATGATGATATCAACTACTGATCTTGCGCAACATACACTAGAACAAGTAAGGCTAGAGATTATGTGCTGAACTGTTGTCAGAAATTTTGTTGACACAAATGTGTCTTTATGGATGCAACACATCAGCTTTTGCAATTTGTACAGTATTTTGAAAGAAAATGTTCCTTGCCTTTGTTTAGTTATTTGTTTATTTTTATGTGCCTGTGTTGCATGAGCCATCAGTTTAGGTTGCAAAAAATTTTACCATCAGGACATACATGAAAGTTCTGCTCTTTCTCATAGCAGTAGAACGTAGAAAAAAAAATGGAGTCTAAATAATTGTAGGCTGAAAGCAATTGTGTGACAGCAATATGCCTTGCATTTTCTGGTTTCTGTACATGCAAGGAAAGAAGCTGCCAGTTTCTTAGACAATTGATCATATTCCAGAAGAAAATAATCAGAGATTCAGCTAGATATTATTTTTGCCTTAGAGCTGATTGGTATTTTTGAGCAAATATTTACTGGAAGTACATATAAACTTGATGCATGCTTGTTTCTTTGATTTGAACTTTAGAGCATCACTTGTTTGGTCAATACCAAATCATTTATCTTTATTTAAATATAATGTTCTAGCCCTTCCTATCTTTCCTGTTGCCCCAAAACTGAATTCTTTTGTCTAACATTGTCATCAACACCCAATGTTTATTTATGTGGGATGAGATAGTTATAGAACATCAAGTATATGACTTTTTTTTTTTTATTAAAGTTTTTCTTGTGAAGTACAGGAGCATTCCATCCTTGCATCAATTGCTTCGATTCATAGCTTGTTAAGGCTTTATATATCTCTCTCCATCCTGAATGTAAAGATCTGATTCTTGTGCAGATAGAACCCATTCGAAATTTTTTTGCTGCTCTCTTCCTTGCCAGCATTGGGATGCTGATAAATGTTCATTTCCTCTGGAATCATGTTGATATATTGGTAGCTTCTGTCATATTAGTCATAATCATAAAGACAACCATAATTACCACAGTTGTAAAAGGATTTGGTTACAATAACAAGACAGCACTGCTTGTAAGAATTTGTTTGATGGTCAAATTGTTAATATTTGCTTCTTGCAGTGATTAAGCAAGCATTCATTTTAAGTACATTTATTGTGTAGGTTGGGATGTCTCTGGCACAAATAGGGGAGTTTGCATTTGTTCTTCTCAGTCGTGCTTCTAATCTTCACCTTGTTGAGGTTAGTACAGTCTGTTGCATTCCATATAAGACTGCTTAAGAGGGAAAACCCTTTTGCTGTGAGAAATGAGAACTTTAGGATCAGGCATGTTTGTTAGATACTTGATCTATTAATCACATATGCTGATAGCTTGTGTTTTTCAAGGTTTACTTTCTCCTTAATCTCTTTGAGGGTTGACCATTTTCAGGGAAAGCTGTACCTACTACTACTTGGGACAACAGCTCTTAGCCTGGTATGGAACAATTTGATTGAATCTCTGAATGATATTATTTTGATTTTTGATAGATTTTAAGCATTTCCCTTTTGTCTTCATTTTTGTTGGGATTTCATGTGTCCTAGTGTATTGTGCTGATGTTTGCAGTAGAGAGCTATGATTTTTAATTTGATTGCATCTTTCATTAATGTTTTCTTTCCCTCCTTGGAAGATTGCAAAATTCTTATGATTCATTACCTATCCTCTCTTAACGTAGAAGTGTGAATTTCTCCTGAAAAAGAGGAATAAGATTGTGGTTGTGATTATCAGCAGTATTTATGATCATTTATTCTTTCTATGTTCTCAACTCTGGACAAGAGATACAGATTTGATATATCATAGAGATTTGATTTGTAAATGCCTGTAGAAAGAAGTCACTTGAGTTCCATGGCTATAATCATCATCACACTATTGAACTATATAGTAATTCCTTTACTTTCCAAAAAATGCAAAGTAAAAGCTAACTTGCAGACTAATGGTGGAATTATAAGCAGCTGCTGCAAGTTGGCTATGCATCTTATAATTTAGTGTGATAACGAGTAAAACTGTAATTTTAGACCAGGGGTGAAAAAAATCAGGGTAACTTGATTCACCTGCTGAACTTGGAGAATTTGTAACCCAATTTTATTGGTTTACGTAAATACCATTTGGTTTCAATCAGAGAATTGAAACCCACTTATTTCTTGCGTCAGTTTCATTTCTACCAGACGATGCAAATAATTTATTACTTTCTCTCACTAATCAGAGATTCTTTCTCAACTTCCTTATTTTTTGCTCTTAATTCAAATGCTTCATTCTCATGGGGCTTGATTATGCTTGCACTGTTACACAAAGCAGTAAGCACACACTATAATCTCTTCCTCTGCATCCCTAATGTGCTTCTCCTTTCTCTCACCTTCTAATTTTTCATTTCTTTAAATTTTCTCCAGATATTGATATTGTTATTTATTTCAAATTCATGGTAGATTCTAAAAATGGATATATTCATGGGAAAATTTTATTAAATGATTTAATCCTTAGCATATTCTTTCTATCATATCATTGGCATTTTTGGTTGAAAATTTAGAATTTTAACTTGTTAAGTGGAAGAGAAGGTTTTTGGAGTTTTGGAAGTTTTGTACACTCGAGATAACCAAATCACAATTATCATATATGAAATCATGGACTGGGTAGGTATGGTTCATACGTCATAGTAATTTTGGCTATTGGAATCTGATTCAAACTTGATACAAAATGCATTTGAACAGCCATATTTACTGTCCAATCTTCTTTTGAGTCTAATTGCAATGGAGCAGCGCAATCAAGCTGCAAAGAGGGTCATAATTTTTCTGTATTTCTACCTATTTGTCTGATTTTTTTTTTAAAGTGATGTAACTTCTGGAAACTAAGTAAATTGTTGATTACTTCTGCAGAAATTGGAATATATCCCATATGTATACTTACACAAAAGTACTTGCAGGTAACAACTCCTCTGCTTTTCAAACTGATTCCGTCTGTGTCACATCTAGGGGTGCTGTTACGGTGGTTCCCGCCTGACAGTTTGGTTGAGGTAAAGCTCGGAACTAATTGTTGAATCATAATATCATTTTTTGTTATTCTGAAGTTAAAACGTGATGGTTTTAAAACTTCCAGGTTGGACTTAAAGGAGAGAATTTCCGATCAGACAGTGGTAAACAGCGGATTACCTTGATTGTTCAAGGATCTCATGATTCATAAGTTTTGTACATATGTATGTGCTCGGCTGTGCGTTGTCATGTGTGCCACGATGTGCATTTGAAACCTTAACGCATGCATTGTTGATTGGTGGAATTTTTTGTCTTACGTTGCTAACCAAAGTTATAACGAAATCAAGCCTCAGAAACGCAACAGTGAAGAGGTAATCTAACTGATTAAGGACTGACAAATTTTTACATGTGATTTAGCTAATCATTCTTCCCCCCGTACAATTTTTTCCCTTTGTGTATCATAGTTAAAGTCAGCTTGTAATTTACTCCTTGACATTTAATGGAATTGTAAAATTACATTCTTTTCTTTGGTTTCCTCATTCTTGGTTTATTGCCTTTTTTTTTCATGTTCAAAGAATTCAACTACATATCGAATCAGTTTTGCATAATAATTATAAATATTACTGTACATTTTCTGTGTTTTCTTGGATGGAGAATCTTTTGAATTTGACAAACTTGTACGATACAAGACAAATGTTAAATTTTTGTTGGATCTGTTGATCTTCAATGCGTTAATGCATCAGTTATTCTCTTCCACTTTTAGTTATGTGCAGGGGTATCCACAGCCAGGCTACTTGTATGGAAAAGATATACTCGTGCGTAGACTGAAGAAGATATACTGATCGACGAATGTGAGAATTTAAAGGGCTTGCTTGTTGCTGAATGAACTTTCAATATATATAATGTTTCCGATACATATATAATTATCCGGAAAACTTCTTCAAAATCGGAAAATTCTTCTATGAATTGAGTTAAGCCACGAACCAAGGTCAATAAGGTATTATTAGTTTGGTCATTCTACCTGTGAATACGGTAGAATATGAAGGTTTTGGGTACAATTTGATGCTTGAGGGATACTTTCTACTTATAGTCAATATTATTATCTAGTATATTAGTAACATCTTTTATAGTAAATAAAAAATAAAAATTGATAAGATATTATATTACAGTTTAGTAAAAAATTCATCTAACTTAAAACTTTTTTTTAATAGGCAGAAAGTCATTCTTTTTCATTCCATAATATAACTCTTATAATCCTTCCACACACAATCTATACAATCATAAACCGAACACCAGCTACTAAGTTTTGTTTTGCTATTTAATAAGCAAATACTAATGACTATTCTATTAAAACAAACATGGTCTTGACAGATAAGCGTACTTATATAAATTTATAGAGCTGAATAAACTATATAAGAGAAATTGGTATTTTTGTCTACCAAAACAAGTTGTCTAGTTTTGTCTGTGTTTAAAGAGAAAAAAAAAAATTGTCAATGCATATGGTCAATCTCCCATGTGGAAGCGTTAGAATTGCTTTATGACATGTATAACTTACGTGCTCTTTGGATCAAAGGCTCTCAGTCAGTCTCATGGCAACTTGGACACTTTATTTTCAAAGCTTTTGCTAAAATTCTGCGTACTGCCATGAAGGGGTGTGTATGGATTTTAATTTTTTTTTAAAGAAAAAAAAATTGAAATAGAAATTGTAAGGATAATAAAGAGTTAAAAAGAAACGAAGCAAAGTGTAGTTATAGTTATAGATCACGCGGGAGTTTGTTAGAGCTATCACATGATCCACGATTCCTTTCCCCTCTTTTCAACGATCGTAGCCCGCCCTTTTTGTCTTTTTCCTTCTTTTACCTTTCTCTCCCTTCATTCTGTCTACCTTTCCCTTTCTACCCCTCATTGTTTATTTCTAGAAATAATTATAATTATGTGTCCTTATATAATTTATAAGTTCAGTATTTAAAAGCAAATTGATACAAGTTGAAGTAATAATACAAAATTTGTTTAATAAATTTGGAAGATATTTCTGCACAGTTTTCTAGTCAATTCTTATAGTATAAATTAAATTTGAAAAAGTTAATTGTAGAATTTACTAGAACATAATTTTATATTAGGTGTGGTGGGTAGGCGTAGGCATGTGTGCACTTGATATTCATGTCTTTTATGTTGTTTGTGTGCATATAATATAGAATTTATATTAACCAATGATTTTTATGGCAATTGCAAACACACAAAACAATTATGCAATAAAGAAAAAGGGTTGGATTAGGTTATAGGAGTATTGAGAGATTAATTCAAGTTTGGATATACAGATTATTGGCACTCCATAATTTTATCAGTAATCAAACTACCATCTAATCTAGTCTTCAACTTTAACCACAGACATCATAAATGAATAAATTTGAATTGAAATATAATATTCCAAAGATAAAAAATAAAAAAATTGATGGAGCAGCACCAGCTCGGACCTTGGTAATAGATCCATTTTCATGTTGCTTGATTTGTCTGTTTGTCATGTTCCCAAAAGGTAAGCACATTAATAGTATTTTTTTAATTGATGCCTATACATATCTCTATAAACTATGGTTAATTAAGACCATCATTTTTCCCAATTTAGTATGTTAACCTTTATCCTCTAATTTTATAATTATACACACTTTCAAGATAAGGACCAAGTATAAATTAATTAAAGTTTTTATTTCATAACAACTTTAATTGCCTAGTTTTATTTTTTATACATCAAAATCAATATTTATACCAACATTTTATGTGCTTGCTAATTTATTTGACTTTGAATTTGTAAAATAGAAATTTGACAAAAAAAATTATAAAATAAAATGGAGAGCTGTGCAAGTTTGAAATTAATTTTGAGCCAATTACAAGATTTTATTTTTTATATATATATTTATAAACTGAAAATATGATATATATATATATATATATATAATCAAGTCAATATTTTTCAAAAAAAAAAAATATATTTTTTTTTCACAAACTCAACTCAGATTTGATTGTATATTTAAAAGAAAATTGAAATCTATCTATAACTCAAAAGATATAAAAACTGAAATATGTACTAAAATGACAAGTTTAGACATATAAAAATGCAAGTAAATAATAGTAAAAATTAATCTTGGGGAGGACATATTTGTCAAAAAAGGAAAAGCAAAAAAGAATATAAACCTTGAACTCATCTTCACTTATTTTGCTCTAGTTTTTTGCGTATTATTATTGTCTTCCATAAGCCCATCTTCCCAATTTCTTTCATCTTTCAATTCATTGCATGTTCAAAATTTTCCTTCTCCAATGGAACCAAACCAAACACCACCGCCACAAGGCCTAACCCAAGATGAATATGCAGAGCTAAAGCCATTAATAGAAACATATCACAAATTCGAACCAAAACCCAGAACTTGCACTTCTTTAATAACACAACGCATTGATGCACCGGCTCAAGTGGTTTGGCCGTTCGTACGTAGCTTTGACAACCCACAAAAATACAAACACTTCATTAAAAGTTGCAGTATGAGAGGCAATGGCGAAATAGGAAGCATAAGAGAAGTTACTGTAGTTTCTGGTTTACCTGCTTCAACTAGCACTGAGAGGTTAGAGATTTTGGATGATGAAAAACATATTTTAAGCTTTAGAGTTGTCGGCGGCGAACATAGGCTTAATAATTATCGATCTGTTACTTCTGTTAATGAGTTTCATGATAAAGAAGATGATGGGAAAGTTTATACAATTGTTTTGGAATCTTATATTGTAGATATTCCAGAAGGGAATACTGGTGAAGATACTAAGATGTTTGTTGATACTGTCGTTAAGTTGAATCTTCAAAAGCTTGCTGTTGTTGCTATGGCTTCTTTGCATGGAAATGATTAATTTATTTTATTATAGCGACGGAGGACGGACGGTCACCGTAATATTTCAATGGTTACTATGGAGAATGACATGCTCTTGCTTGCAACTTTTTTTTTTTTTTCCTATTGGTCTTGTTATTTGGTAGGCAGTTGGTTTTTTTTTTTTTTTTGTATATTTTAGTCTTCCCTATTTCTTTTTAATATTATTATCAAGTTATGGGCCATTAATTGAAATGTCATAATTAATTATTTTCTCCATAATGATAATTTCAAGAAAGTTGAACAAAATATGATGATCTAATCATAATAATTGCAGTTTAAGTTTTATAATTAATTTCCTTTTCTTCCAAGAAACTATGGGGGAGTTGAGATGCATAGTACTTAATTGGTCCCAATATAAATTTTTGTTTTAGAAATGGGTATTAATAGGAATGCATCAAAGGGATGAAAAATGGAGGGGAAGCAGAAGATATTTAGAGAGGTGAGGGATTGAAAGCCAACCATTCAAAACGGCATTGTGAGCAACTGTTTAAGGACGTGTGACACTCTCTTTATTGCTTTCATTTTTTTATAATATTTTTAAAGGCTTTCTAACTTAACTATTAGTCCAAATCAAAGTAATTAACATAAGAAAATTAGGCTTATTTTTGTAAGTGCTGTTTCAAGAAACGAAACAAAATTTTTAGTTGTAAGATTTTGGCAATTAAAAACAAAAAATATATTACTATTTTTTTGTTGAAGAGATAATAACTCGTCACTTTCATTAGAATCAGATCCATAAATAGAATCTAGTATATATTACTATTTTATTTAAAAGAGTTTATTAAAAAAATTTAAATTTTAACATATTATACAACAATATGTATCCGTAGTTTTCAAAAAATTGAAAGATGTTCATAGAAATATCCAAACTCCAATTTATTTTAAAATATTATTAAATTTTAAATTTCAGTTTCTATAAAGTATTATATTGGATTGATTTGTGAGTGAGATCATAACACAATATTAGTATTTAATTTAAGCATATTAAAATACAGTGTCACTCCTCACATCTTCACTTCTAATTCACTTCTAATTTAATTGATGTGAATTTACCCTTCTATTTCGATATTCTAATATTTCGATATTCTAATAATCATCGTCTGTTTACTAATAGAACTAACAGAACTACTACTTACTTGATTTATCAAAATAATATGCTATTTACGCGTAGATATTCATGAGGCCTGGATTGGGTCGACTATTGGACCCAAATCACATTACATTCCAATCTCGTCTGGTGGTGCAATGTTTTGCAACCATTTTCCAGATTCTCTTTGAATCATATATGCTGGAAATGGGGAGGTTTAAGATAAAATAATAATCATGGATGTTTTCTTTTTTTCAACAATAAAATCATTCTATTTTATCATATCAAATTATAGAGTCGGATTCTGAATAGTTAGTCCCAAACTGAACAGCATTTCTGTGCTAAAACATAGTCACAAACCACAGAAACGCCACCATTCCTTGCACCCTCAACTTCCCATTGCTACTCATCCAATTAATTCCCTTTATTTTTGTAATTTGATTCTTTTACTTTTGCTTATGCGTTGTAAAGCATATATAAACTCTTGTAATGATATGAATATTCAAAAATATAATCCTCATATCTTTTTTAACACTCCTTACTAAAATGAGATATAAAATTATACAATTTAAAAAGCTGAGGTGTACGGTCGTTCCGGGGCCAATACAAATTAAGTTTCATAAACTCATTTATGAAGTTGTTGTAAACTCAAGCGAAAGTTCACAAACCTATTATAAACTAGATGTAAACCAAGTTACATCCCCACGTTCTGGTGCGGTTTTAAATTTCTATTAAAGTGACAATTTTTTGTAATTGATAAAATCTTTTTTTTTTTTAAGAGATTAGTGATTTTTTTGAATATTTAGAATTTGGTAGTCAACTTATTTGCTAATTAGAAAATTACACATTTTTTTTTAATATATTATGAATTCAAATTTCACGGAAAACGTGAGCATAAGAACAGTATCGTCCATAACTGAACAAGTAAAAGCAAAGGAAAGGAACGGGGAAGGGAAAGTACAAGAACAATTACTAAAGTTGGTTTGTGTCGCGGCCAACCTTTTATTACAAGCGACAGTCCGATTGTATCATCACATCACCATCATATCCTAACCATATGATTTATGATATTGGATTTTTGATTTTCAATCCAAACAAACAATACATCAGATCACCTGATCCCCAGCGTTCCATCATTATTGTTATAAGCTCTGTTGTTGTATTGTAGATTCATAATAATCACCATCAACATGGACTATAATAGGTTTTGGTGCACCCAAGCAACCCCAAAACCAGAAATTTTTATATATAGACATATAGGTTTTGATAATTGCTTGAGAAAAATCGTCAAAGATTTTGCTTGCATCACCATACCCTTTCAAAGTACACTGCTAAAACAGTATAGGGTAGTAGTGTTTTTTCAATTATCTTATGATATTTAAAAAAAAGGAAATTGATTTTTCTTTATACCCAATTTACTCTTCTTTGATCTTTCTTATCAGTATCACATAAGCAAATAGTCTTAAAATGGCTACAAGGGCTTGTTTTAAAATAAAATAAAAAAGAAAATTGGAGCTTGGAAAAAGACCTGCCATGAACAGGAGTTCGAACAGACATTGAGAGAGAGAATCGAGATATTTTAATTATGATGATCACAGTAACAGAAGCAGATAATGGGAGATGAAGAGGAGGACAAAGAGAGGGCCCTCTAAAGCCTGCAAGAGAAATGAGTGGCACTGCACCAAAGGACTAATTTGCTTCTCTTTCTTTCTCTCACTATCTTGTTGTTTTTACTCCTGTATTGTGTTTGTGTGTGTCTCTTGCTTTTCCATTTCTTCTTTCTCTCTCTCTATATATATATGATTCACTTGTTTAGATCTTTAAATGAATGGGTCCATTTCATGCATCTCCCACTTCACTGCAGAAGCTTTTTTTGGCTTTTTAATACTCTCTTTCTTGCTTTTAATGAATTTTCTGAAATGGTTGTCCTTTTATTTGCAATACCCATTTGTGTTTATTGTTAGCTTTTAAAATTTATAATAATAATTGTAATTTCTTGTTGGAGAGGAAAGGAAAGGAAAGGAAAGGAAAGGTCTTTCTCTCTGAAAATCTGAATCTCAGTTTCTTGGGGTTGGGGTCCTAGAACCCACCCACTCTTTCCTTTCTTTCTCTTTATTTTTTTCCCATTTCTGATCATGCAAGAAAATTAAGTTCAATTCACTTTTTCCTTATTAATTTCTATAAGAGTCTCTCTTGGCATTTTTCACCTTGTTCTCTTCCTCCTTTTTTTGTTTAAGAAGAAAACAAAAGTTCCTACTGTTCCTCTGGCTTTTGATTATACTCTTTCATGGAGAAAGAGAGACTAATGATTTTGTGGTAATAATAAGTTTGTGTTGAAATAGCCTTGTCTTTGGTTTTTAAAGGAACCTTCTTCCTTTATATATATACATATAGTATAGTGTCTACCTTTCAGAAAATATAGTATAGTGTCTCAATCATCATATAAAAACTGACCTTTTTGTCTTGGAAGTATATATATTTATATATATACCCACAGTCCGCAATGATAAATTTCTCAAGCTTGCTTTCAGGAATTCCCATGAATCTGCATTCAAATTATTAACTTTCTTTGTTTTTCTTTCCACAACTCTGTTTTCAAAACCTTTGCTTCCTTTTTGTAGTTTATCACTTGGTTGATGATTCCTACTCCTCCTCAGCAAATGAATGCAAGGTTAGTCCTCTTTAATTAGTAGTAAATTTTTTAATTGCTTGTGATTTGCATGACATTGTTTATAGTATTATTTACTTCCTTCTTCTTGGAATACCCTTTTGTTGTTATATACAGTATTATCACTTTATATAATCTGTTAGAATGCAAGTTTCAAGTTTAGGGCTATCATTTCTGGCAGCTTGGTTCTGAATTCTGAAAAATTGCAATTGGTGGGTTGTTTGGTTCAAGGTATTTGAATTATTGATGAACATTTGTGTTTCAGCTTTCGTCGAAATTGATTGACTACTCCTTCTAAACAATGGTTTGTGTGTGTCAGTGAGCTTGTGCAGTGCTTTTTATGTAAGCTTGATGTGAATGTTCTGAATAAAATGAAAATTTTTTCAAAGTTAAAATCCACTTTTTTTTTTGCATGCCTTCCCTGTATAAAGAATAAATAAACCCTATGGTAAGCTTTTTCTTTTTATTGTAAACTTTCCCTACAATGCTTATTCGGTTGATTGATCATCTAGATTTTGTAGATTACCCTTATGGAAAATACTGTCTCTTTTATAAATAAGCTGAAGAACATAAGAAGGTTTTGAAGCAATTTTTATATGTTCTTTGTCATGGAAAATCGGCCGTTAAGTGTTCGTATTGATGTGTCTAGCAGGAATAACATTTCCATGGAAGGTATTGGATCTCAAATGATCTCACAAAATTCACTTGTCCAATTTGATTCATTTGATCTCAACAACCAAACCCAAACTTTTGATGGCTATACAGTTCTTACTACATTGCGAGGAACTCCTATAAATGGAAATGTTGGTTTTGGGAGAGATCAGGCTGAGTTTCAAGAACAATTTCCCATTTCAAGTCCTCCATTAGCTAATTTTGTCGCCTCATCAAGAAATGGGCTGCAAGATTCTATTTTAGCAATTTCAGAACCTTCAATGTACCCCTTGGAGATCTCAAGAAGTTACGCTGCTAATGCCGACTTCTCTAGTGGTTTGAATCCTCCATTTGCTTCAACTGTGAATTACGCCTGCGATGAAGTGAATGCTAAAGGGGAAGGTAACAGACTTTCTGCTCCATTAAGAACAGGGTTTCAGGCTTATTCATCTATAGGAGAATTGGGACCAAATAGTTGGATATCTTCCAATAATGCCCATAACCTTTACAGTTCGAGTAAGTTTAGTAATGAACTGTCTTTAAGTTTGGCTACATCTCAACCTTCTGGTATGAATGGGAGTCATATTACAGATCAGTGCTCAGAAATAAGTTGTTCGGGCTTCAAAGAAACAAAGTTGGGGTCGGAACAAACTTCTTCAAGCAGCAAGGAGCTCTCTTTGAGTTGTGGTTCACACAGGGCAGGACAATTTTTGCATGTAGTATCAGGGTCGAGGTATCTTCGAGTAATACAGGAGATACTAGCTCAAATTGCAAGCTATTCGCTAGAGAACTTGGACCAATTCAGTTTTTCAACCTCTGGAATGAAGGCAGGGTCAAGCGTGCTATTCTCTTCAGGTTACCCAATGGAGGGAGGAGTGCGTCCGATGGGTTGTGATGAATCGCCTAATGTGGATGATAGCTTTGAAGTTCAAGTTGATCCTGCATTGCAGAAACGAGCACTTGAAGCTAAGAAGACACAGTTGCTAACTCTACTTCAATTGGTATTTTTATGCTCTTACAAATCATGTTTATTATCTTTATAGTCAACGAGAATTATGCATCCAGAGCTAGTTATATTAGATTGAAATTAGATATTGAGATTTGAAATTGAGCATTCCGAAATCTTTAGGATCAAAACTGAAATCTATAGGATCAATGCAGAACAGTTCTAAATTCTTGATTTTTTGCCTCGGTGCTTATAATCTGGCTGCATTTAATTTTGCTGGACTAATATTTGATTACACTATCCAGGCATGATTTTCATTCCTATTTTGCATTCAGGTTGATGACCGATATAACCAATGCTTGGATGAAATACACACGGTTGTATCAGCTTTCCATGCAGCGACTGAGTTGGACCCTCAAGTACACACTCGGTTCGCCCTCCAAACCATCTCCATCATGTATAAAAGCATTCGGGAGAGAATCAGCAACCAAATACTAGCAATGGGATCACATTTTGACAATGGAGGCGGTAGAGAGACAGAAGAATCTCCTGAAACTTGCTATTTTCAAAAGCAATGGACGATTCAACAACTAAAGAAAAGAGAACATCAACTATGGAGACCCCAGAGGGGATTGCCTGAACGATCCGTCTCTGTTCTACGAGCTTGGATGTTTCAGAACTTCCTTCACCCGTAATTATATTCTCTTTCATACATAAACTGAGACAACTTTAAGAGCTTTAACAATGAGCATTTGTCCTAATAAATTGAATGCTTTGCAGGTACCCTAAAGATGCAGAGAAGCATTTGCTTGCAGTTAAGAGCGGTCTAACAAGGAGTCAGGTATATATAAATTTTTATTACATACAATATAATAATGTTCTGATTGAAATCCATAAGGTAATAATCTGAAAGTTTGTTGCTTTAATATATATGAACAGGTTTCCAACTGGTTTATTAATGCCCGAGTCCGATTATGGAAACCGATGATCGAAGAAATGTATACGGAAATGAACCGGAGAAAAGGTGGCGATGAAGGAAGCAACCAAAACCAAATCAGCATTAGCAATCTAAGATTTCAGATGAACTAAAAAGGTAGAAGAGAAAGCATTAATTAGTTAAAATTATTAAATAGAGGGAAGTAAAAGCAAATGAATCATCCATGAAATGGGTGTAACTGTACATAAACGCTACATCCTACTACATGTTAATGTTAGATCTCCTCATTGAACAACTCATCAGAAATGCAATTATTTTGGATGGTCGTATCCATTACTATTATTATTATTATTATTTGAGGGTATGTACGCATGTTCCTGTGGTCAGAGCCTGAGTGAGACAGTGGAGGTGATGTAAATATTCAGGTAAATGTAGTATCTTTACTGTGGTAATTTCAGATAAAAAAGTTTTGGCTTATTAAATTCTGTTGGTTAATTCAGTTATTCATTGGTTTTCATTAAAGAAACACTCAAGTGATTTAGTATAGGAGTGATTATTATTGGCCTAGAAATCCATAGGTTATTATGGCATTTGGTGATTGTCTTCACCAGGAAAGGAATACTAAAGATAATACTACTTGGACATATTTGCCCCCATAGGCCGCTGCCAATAATAGTACACGTACCAAATTTATTTACCTCTTTTCTTAAACTTATGCTCACTTTAGTCCCTGAATTTGACGAACATGTTCTATGAAACAAAACATCAATATTATTATTATTATTATTTTTTTTTGGCAAATGAGACCTTAAACTTGACAAATATTGCTAATTTGATCTTTTTTGCCTTTTTATTTTTTAATTTATTAGTGATTAATAAATATTGAATTTTAGTTATTGAAAATAAGTTAATTTAGTATAGTTAATATTTGAAAAGAATATGAAATTTTTTTAATAACTTAAAAATATAAAATGACAAAAAGGATCAAATTGGTTATTTTTGCCATGTTTAAGGTCTTATTTGTTAAAAAAAAGTTGATGTTGTCTTTATTGGGACATGTTTGCCAAATTCAAGGACTAAATTGAGATTAAATCTCTTTTTTGATATATCTAATAGGAAATTTTTTACCTACACTTTATTACACCAGACTAATAATAAGATATTAAAAAAATAAGTAATTAAGGGTGTTTATATCAATATACTTGAAAAAGAAAAAGAAAGAGTAAAGTAGTCTAAATAAAAAAAAGTTTGATCATGATTGGCTTGTTGTATGAGTACATTTCATACATCTTCAGTTGAGTTAAAGAGGAAAAGTTTTACTTCTTTTAAAGCAATTTTCATATAGAAATTTATATTATACATTACCATGCTCCGTACACACATTTGCAAAAACACTCTTGTAATATATTAGTTTTATACTTTAAACTCGTGTACTAATTTAATTATAGTAGTTAATTTAATTACACAAATTTTCATTCATTAAATATAGAATAAAAATAATTAACTTTGAATTGAACTAGGAAAAACCGAATCCTACACTTTAACTGGAAGTGAAGTGTAGAGATGATGATACATATTAAACTTCAACATCGCCACTTTTTTTTCCCATATTCACAGAAAGAAAAGGTATTTTTGCACTCATATTTCCTTTTTTTAAGTTAGGGAACATGTAGTGTCCACTACATATCTACATACATGCATGCACCATGTTTTTCTAGTGCTTGCTATGCTGTAATCAATTTTGTCATCCCCCTATAAAACCTCTCCTATTTTCCTTTCTCCCCGTAATTCATTCTTTCTCTGCAGTGGTGGTGGCGGCGGCGGCGGCGGCAGCAGCTGCACCGGAGGAATGGCATGTGTAGTGGCGGTTTTCGATTTCGACAAGACTCTTATAGATTGTGATAGTGATGATTGGGTGGTCCAACACCTTGGCGTTACTGATGCCTTCCTTCAGCTCCAACCTACTTTGTCTTTGAACTCTGTCATGGTTTCTTACTAAACTATGCAATCTCATGTTTCAAATTGTAATGTAATAATGCCATCTTTTAAAACATTTACAGAAGGAAATGATGATGGAGCTTCATAATCGGGAAAAGACAATTGAGGATATCACAGAGTGTTTGAAAAAAGTTCCATTCAATTCCAACATTATCTCAGCAATTAGATCAGCCTATGTTTCTGGGTTCATAACTTCTAAATTCTAATCTAAATCATATATATACATATATATATATATATATATATATATATAGAACCGTTAATCATCATATATTTCGAAATGTCAGGTGCGAGTTAAGAATCGTAAGTGATGCAAACACATTCTTTATAGAAACGATCTTGCAACATCATGGAATTAGAGATTGTTTTTCTGAACTCCATACAAATCCAAGCTACGTTGATGAACAAGGAATACTTAGAATATTACCATATTATGATTTCAATTCATTTGGTGATCACCGGTGTGCCACTTGCCCTTCCAATATGTGCAAGGTAAGTTCATATTCCCATCTAGGTATAACCCTCTTCCATGGAAATTAACTTTCGAGGAGGTTTAACTTGGTCATGAGTGTTTAAAATGTCTAACTTCCCCTTCACCTTCTTTTAAATCTCATTTCTCCTCCAGCTTCCCTCCCAACCAAATACTTCAACTTTGTTGATTTCCATGGAAGTTGGCTACTTGCAAGAAAGTTCAACTTATCCTATCTATAACTTACCCTCAATCAAACGATGCCTTAATATATATCTATTTCCCTAATCAAATACTTGCTTGACCATATATAAATTTGCTGGGCTTTCATTGATAGGGCTTGGTGATGGAAAGAATCAGAAGTTCTGCTAGTAGTGAAGGAAAGAAACGTTTCATTTATGTTGGTGATGGAACTCCAGATATTTGTGCTTCACTGAACCTTGTAGAAGATGATTTTGTAATGGCAAGGAAAGATTTTCCACTTTGGGAATTTATTTACAGCAGCAGAGACCTTATTAAAGCAAAATTTGAAGAATGGAGTGATGGAGTAGAGTTCAACTCCAATCTCCTCAATATAATCAAAACTATCATCGTCCAAGATGAGTTTAATAATGGAAGACTTGATCCATTGATTCCAATTGATTGTAAGTTTCAGACAATTTATGCCAGAAATGCACTCCCGGTCCCTCGCTAATTGCACTTCAACTCAATCTCATCAGTAGAAATCAAAACTCTAAATTGTATATGAAATGGCTGAGCTGTAGTTTCATGCTCAATATCACAAATAATTTATTCACTTGCTCTGTTGTGATTTAATTGAAGGTCCATTACTTAAGTTGAAAAATTAGCGTTGAAAAATTAGCATTGGAAGGTAAATTTGGAATCAAACTCAAGACCTTCATATCTCATGTTTCCGTGATAAATATATGACCAACATAACATGTCACGTATAGATCCACCAAAATAGCTAATTTGGCTACGATATTATGCGATTAAAGTTGATTTCAGAGTATGTGAATATAATATGACTGCCTGGCTCGCAAGTATTGCCGGTCTGGAATAAATAATAATAATATATTGATATTGATAGAGTCCACTAATTGAAAAGTAACTCCTCTATTGAAAATCTTTGGATGGGAATAAAATGGGGATCTTGTCATGGAAAATGAAAGCAGTTAATAAATTGAGAATATGAGCTAACATTAAGACCCCACCCGCCCACCATCTTTAAGCTATTCATTGAATCAACAGTAAACAAATTGGTTCATTTTTATTTGAATTTCTGAACCCGAATCAACAACCTATTATTCAGAATTTGTTTTGTGCAAATTTTGTGGACACCACTATTCATTATTCACAATATTTCAATCACAAACCAACCTAAATATATGTACCATGCAATTATAATTCATCAAATAATTGCCATTCACTGTTCAGTAATAAAGAATATGTAATTATTAAAGCTAGAGTCAATCCACTAATCTACATCAGTAGATAAGCTGTTTAAATATACTTGCAACTTGTATTATAGTAGGAGAGTTCTAGACCTTTTTCTCATCTTCTTCTAGATGCATTATGTTTCCGAAAATTAAATAATTTAAAATCAATCTATCAGCACTATTGGAAATGAAAGGTGCTTACTACTTCCCACCTCCCATCATTAAGCCACTCACATAAATAATATACTACAAAAGGTCTATTCACTTGAGAACTAAGAGGGGTGATTTCCAAGGGGGTTTAAAATTTTGTACGTGGACATATTGGTGTTGAAGATTCAAAATGTGGACAAATAAGTGGAGCTCACATAGGCCAAATGCAAACTATTAATTTTAATTAGTAGTTCGCGTTTGCCAAATGCGAACTTAGACAGGCGCGGCAGGAGGCGGAAACAGTTGACACGTGTCGAGAATGCAGAAATTACGCAGGGAAGAAGTTCTCATAAGTCTAATGCGAACTTAAAGCTGCATATATCCAATAACAGAATGCAGAAGAGCGAAAATGAAATTCAGAATTCAATTGTGTTGAAAATATACCAAACAGATTATATTTTGATAATAGCAGGGGTTGAAAATGGCGTATAATGCTCCATTTCCGGTAAATATATACTGGAGTTCAGCGTTTCCACTGGTGGACGGCGTTGTCGGTCTAAATTACAGTCGCGCCGACGCAACAATATGCATTGACCGTCAAATAAGTTTCGAAGAGTTTTACGATCAGGTATGCAGAACATGTCGGGTGGATAAAGCCGTTGTGCGACTGGAATTTACTCTGGTGTGGATAGAATATAACGGCTGCAGAAGATATATAATTCTGGAGAATGAGCAGACTATTGTTTTTTTATATTTGTACGCGCTGAACTGGCCGGAATTGTGTGTGAGTGCGGAACAGATAGCGAAAATTGCTGTTGCTGCACCAGTTGTTGCGGAGGAAAGCAGCGGCGCTGCACGTGTGATTATGGACCATGAAGTCACAGAAGAGGTAAACGAGAATGTCGAATTGCCGATTTCAATGCCGCTTGAAAGGGAGAACGAGGATATTAGGCTTTTCCCGGAGGATGATGAGATGTCTGCTTGGACGGGTTCTAGTAGTGATGTTGAGTTCGTACCATCGGACGACAGTACAGATAGCGAAGTATATCTATCTTTAACGTCGGGTTCAGGGTTTGTTTACGGTGACATAGGCGATGAAGACGCTGAAGAGGAGAATGCAGACGGTATTAAAATGTGGGATGGGAATCCAGAGAGTATCGACGCCAGTGTTTATTTCAAAAGCAAGAAGAGTGTGCAAGATGTTGTTGCTGCATGGTCCGTCAAAAGAGGTATGACATACCGTACAGTAGAGAGCAGAAAGAAAACATGGGCTGTGGAATGTGTAACTCGGGGTCCGAAGTATCCGAGGGAACAAATGCATGGGATATTGCCACTCTTATTATGCCGCATATTATGAAGGACCGGGGTACAAGGTGAAACACATTCAAACGGAAGTTCACAACCGGTTTCAGGTACGTTAATGTTGATTAGTGTATGAATTATCTTTAGATTTTAGTAAATATTTCGTTGATTTTCGTGTCTGGACGTACGCATTGTAGGTAAAGGTGAATTATAAGAAAGCGTGGCACGGGAGGAGAAACGCGATTGAGGCAGTGTTTGGGGCTTGGGAAACCAATTTTAGAGAATTACCTAGTTATTTGGCAGCGGTGAAAGCAAAGAACCCGGGCACAGTTGTGCAGTACAAGTTTTGAAGAGGAACCGAGAACAGTGAAAGACGTGTTATGAGATATGTGTTCTGGGCGTTTGAACCATCTGTCGAGGGATTCCAAGCGTGTCGGCCGGTGATATGCATTGATGCAATCCACCCTCGCTCCATCGCTGCAACTCGTACGTGTAAATTCGTTTTAATTTCTTCCCTAACTACTTGCATTAATTTATATTTTTATTTACAAAATCTAATTAATTCTACAATATATTTTTTTTTCCTAAACCCTAAATTTTTTTATGTTTCAACACTGATATTATATAAATAATGAACCCTAAATCCTAAATTTTTTTTCCTAAATATGCATACTATTCGTACTAAAAATTAAATGCATATAAAATAAAAAACCAAAAGCAATAATATAAATGACTAAACAATATCATAAAACCCTAAAAGACATTTTACATTTTTATTTACAAAATCTAATTAATTCTACAATATATTTTTTTTTACTAAACCCTAAATTTTTTATGTTTCAACGCTAATATTATATAAATAAGGAACCCTAAATCCTATATTTTTTTTCCTAAATATGCATATTATTCGTTCTAAAAATTAAATGCATATAAAATAAAAATCTTAAAGCAATAATATAAATGACTAAACAATATTATAAAATCCTAAATAACATTTTAATATACTCATGCATATTACGAAACAATTAAAATTACATTAAATTACATACCTTAAAATCGCAAAATTCCAAACCGTTATCTCGAAACTAATATTTTAGTCAGAGAATTTGAGTTTTTTGAAGTGAAATTGTGAAAGTAGTAAATGAAAATGGGAAACCTGCCAACTTCTCCAGGCGGAGTTCGCATTTGACAAATGCGAACATGTTTGAATTTCAAACGAGTTTGCATTTGTCAAATACGAACCTCTTAATGAGAGCACGCGTCGGCCTCGGAAACGCGCGCATTGAATCATACCATTAATACTGTAATTACCGTTAAGTCTGCTACTAGTTCGCATTTATCAAATGCGAACTACAGATTAAAAAATTTAAAAAAAATAAATTCGCATATGGCAAATGCGAATTAACCTAGTTCACATTTGATCAATACGAATACCGTATTTGCTGTCCACGTTTAAATTTTAAACCCCTTTTATGTAAATAACCCGAACTAAGAGTGTATAATTGACGTGGAAGCCAAATAAAATTGAGAAAAAAAAAAAACACATTTCACGCCCACTCTTTTATTGCTATTATTATTATTATTATTATATAAAAAATTATTCCAAGGATTTTTACAAGTAACTGAATTCTCCAAGACAAAAACTAACACTTATGATTACAAATCAAAGAATGGAGATCTCTGCTTTTCTTTCTACTATATTCTAATAATACCCTGTAACTTTTTTTCTCTCTTTTTACTCTTTATCTACAATCTTCTACTGATCCCTCATCCTGTGTTTATCTTATCCAACCAATCCAAAAAAATTACAATAAATAGATTACAAAAATAAAAACGCAGTCTTGCCAGCCATATGCACCTTTTCAGATTTCAAGAGATATTCTTGTTTTTATAGGTTTTAGCTTCAAGCCCATGCTTTCGGGCGATAGGAGCTCAGGGGAAATACAAAGCGGACTCAAGGGACTTCTAGGGCTGACACTCAACTTAGGTGGTCTGTACATACCGTATCCCATGAGAAAGTACTCCATTGGTATTAGCATGGCATGAGGTTGCTCCTCGGTCACCACCGATCCACAAGCCTGAACCTGTAGGTCACCAAGCGGCCAAGCCATCCGTTAATCCTCACTCTTTCGATTCGTTTCGTATACGTATATGCAGTACCAATTTATAAACCTCTAAAATTTAAGAGTATAAACATAGCCACATACCTCAACTAGAGCACTATATCTTCTATCTAGTTTGGATGTCATGTACAGGGCTTCAGAGTGAAATGGAGAGTTGTCCCCAATGAATATTAGTGAACGACAATGCAGTTTTCTCAGCCCTTCACTAATATCTGGTCTTCTGCAAGACGTCAAAACATGAAAAATGTCATTTCTGAATGTGTGGCTCCTCTTTTCAACTACAGCAAAAATTAACTAGTGTCCCCATGTCATGGAAAATAAATCTTGGTGAGCTAACAGACCAATGAGTTTCATCATTTGTGCATGCCATAAATATTATCGGTCAGAAACTTTTCTAAAAACAGCCCTTACCCATTCAAAGCTTCAAGAAACCGCCAAACATTTAAACTCTGCCGTTCATCCAGCAACTAATAAAAGAAAACAAGAAACCATCAAGTTGGGAAACATCTGCTTCAAGACTGTTGATTATTAGCTGGTAACCAGCATTGTACATCAAAACACAACAAAGAAAATAGATACATGACAGAAATAAGGACAAGGACTAACTCTTCTGCAGGTCTGGACTATATCTGATTCTGGTACTTGAGCACTACCACGAGCTTCCTGCTGTCAACAAGACAAAACCTATCATTTAATCATCCATTCCACATGCACATAATCTTTGGGAAAAAACTGAGAGCATAATAATACCTTGCTGAAATACCGTTTTAGCAAGAACTCTTTCACCACTCCACACATGCCATAATAGTACAGTAAGTTGGACATCACCTGCAAATGATTCATTATCAAGTGTAAGAATAATCCCTAAGTCCCCAACTATATCATAATATTCAGGGAGTAAATAGAAGTTCAAGAAAGAAACCTTATTACAAAACCACTCTGACCATGAAGGTGCTTGACAGAGTGGAGAAATAAGTATCAAACCAAGAACACGTTGCCTATATTTCATCTGTTGCAAAGCAATACAAAACAAGAAAACCATAAATTCCAAAGTTAAAACAAGTTCAAATCATTAGCAAATTACTGTACATCAGAAGGAATAAATCATACAGCAAACAGAGTAAGAATGTAAGCTCCAGCTGTAACACCCATGCACATCACTGCACCAAGTCTGAGAAGAGGGGAAAGAGAAAAAAAGAACGGATTAGTTATTGTTCCTAATATAATACAGTTTAAAAAACTAGCCCGAAGCATGACAGACCAAAAGAAATAAGAAATATCATCAGATAATTCAACTAAAGTAGAAGATAATTCTGTGCAGCATACAAAATTTGTAAGAGAATTTCTAAGTTTGCATTATCACATGATTACCCGAAGTAGTTGAGAATTTCAATGATTTGGTCCGCCAAGTCATCAACAGAAAGTACAGGGTCATCAGGGCTACCTGTGGGTGCTCCTAACTGCAATAGTTCTTGAAGAAGGTGCCAAATAAGAAATAAAGTAAAACAAAAATATTCGAAAACCATGACTGATAAAGAAACGCAGATTTTTTTGTCCCCCTTTTTAAGTTCAAACAAAATTCACAATGAAGTGATGAAACTACAAACCTCATGCCCGGGAGGACTTATATGGTATATGCAAAAGTTGTGCAAAAGCAAAGAACAAGCTTCTTGACAGAAGAATAATCCTTGAAAACAGGAAATATCTGATCAAAACAAAGAAAGAAACACAAAATATTAGCTTGAAGATTTTCTGGTATGTCTGCAGGAAAAACAATTATGAAACTGATCCTAGTCTCTGACTTAGCAAAGAATGGAACAAGAAAACACAAATTGAGTGTCATCATTACTTAAACTAGAAACTTGGAATCGCAAACTAATAACAGCCATCTAGAAGCTGATAGTCATGGTACCATGGGTATAGATCTCAACATTTTCACACATTGCCAGATCAACGGGTCTATTACTTTTCCGTGTACTTACAGTTTAGAGCTAAATCAGGATAAGTAATAAGAGCTGGCTTGTCCTGGTCACCATACACAGAAACAGATACACAACCGTAGCAAGTATTAATAAGGAATTCCTGCAAGCAGACACACAACCATAGCAAACATTAATTAATAAGGAATTCCTGCAAGCATATTGCTGAAAGCATTACATCTTCTAAATACTCGATAAACAAATAAAATAACTGAATAAGCATACCCGCATATCTAAAGATATATTATCAGATAATTAGAGAAGACAGAATTTTTATGAAGTGAAATTTAAAAAGCCAATGTTCGGCTAGTTAGCTTCAAAAAATGCAATTTTTTTTACAAAAAACAAAAGAAAAAGTAAGCTTCCCAGCTTCCATCATAGACGTACACCTCTGTTTGGTTGTCATATATTCATGTTGAGAAAAGGAATACTTAATCCATACCCAAACTAAGTATATTCTGAAAGCATATAGATTTGCATGTGCAGAAGTTCTTTTCTCAGAGAGTAAACCAAGTTTTGCTTTATTTAGAGGCATATCAGAATTTCCCAGTTAGAAAATAGGGATCTTAAC
This sequence comes from Croton setiger, assembly GCA_948099555.1. NCBI lineage: Eukaryota > Viridiplantae > Streptophyta > Magnoliopsida > Malpighiales > Euphorbiaceae > Croton > Croton setiger. Next base: position 68,619 of record CANUEY010668850.1, read on the forward strand.
TCAAAATTGCATATTGCCTAACTTGAGTAACATTATTTTGGCATGTAATTAAAAGCCAGCCAGCGTTATCCTTTCTCAAAAAGAATAATTAGCTAACGAAAAATAGAAAAGAACATATATTATGAACCATTATTAGAATGCACCAGATAATCAAAATGAAAAAGCAATTTTTCAAACAATTAATTTAAAAGTATAGGTATACATTAAATTAAACCGCTGCAAAAGTCACATTAAAAGAAACATGAGAATTAAGAAGAAAATAATTTAAAAGAAAATGCTATCAACAATATGCCATAACTTTATTTTTTAATCTCCAACCAAAAATAGAACTAAATAGCATCTTAGTAGAATGGAGAAACAAAAACAGAAAGAAAACCGTCAAACCTTAGCCAAAATGTAGAAATAACAAAAATATATTGATATTCGAAACCTTCTTATTTGTTTTATTTTCCCGCATTTTCTCACCATCCAAACATACACATATGCGAGTTCATCAATATATATATATGAATGTAGGTTACCTTTCCAGCAAGAGAGGGAGTCTCCATATCAATGGAGACTGAATCGCTTGAATCTGCCATTTTCCCTCTCTTTCTTTTCTGTCTCTGCGTCTCTCCTTTCTCTTTCTCTCTCTCTCTCTCTCTCTCTCAATTGGAGGATGATTTAGGCTTGGCTTCCATGGCTTAAATATCAAAATCTCTCGCTTTCTGTGAAAGATTTTCTCTCTCTTAAAAAATTCTCTCTCTATGTTTTTAAAAAAAAAAAAAATTCAACTCGCATCGAGTCACCGACGCTCGATCATATGCCCATAGAGAGAGAACAACTCACGAGTGGTCCGTACTCGAAGGTGTAACCTGAGACTCTGGTTAATTTAACCAGGGTTAGCCAGACCGACAGTTTTTAGTCAATTACTAGTTTGCCCTATATCTTTTACCCTTTGGACATGGACACGCGTACCACTTCTTTTTGGTTTACTTAATATTTTTTGAGTTTTAAAGTTCTGTTATTGGATAATAGTATTTGACTGTTGACTAAAACCGTGAATATTTTATACGCTTGGCGATTGTTCTCATTCTAACGAGCAAAGATTACACATTCAACTAACCGGATGAGCTAATCCAAAATATAAAATAAAAATATATTCTCAAATTCTTATTATTATTTCAGTTTTTTTTGTTTGTTTGTTTATTTTTAGATATTTTCATTACGTAATTCTTTATTTATATAATGATTTTCTAAAATAATAGGCAATTTGTGAACTACAAATATTTGTTAGATTACTTATATTCCAAAACTAATTGTTGCGGTTAATGACCTTTTACCTAAGATTTCATAGTTTACAACCATTTCTTAGATTCTTCATTGACTTTATCATTTCTATGTACAACTTTCATTTATAAGCTCAACTTTGGTATGAGAAAAAGGAAGATTTTTGTATTTTTTCCCATTTAGCTCTATGCAAGGTAGGGTGAGGTATTTGAGGACCATTTTTTTTCCCCCTCAACAATATTAATATATAAAAATGCTTAATAGCCCATCAGATCTATCATGATTGATTATTATATTTTTTATGAAAATAGTAATATGTGCAAGCCTTTATTTTTAATTCGATTACTGTTAAAAGAGAACTATTCTATGTTATATACACACAATTGTAATGTCATTTAATGCTTAATATTTGAGATTCAAAAACCTGATTTTTCAGCAAATTAAAATGATTGTGTTCATACAAGCTCATTAATATTTATTTTATTATTGTATCATTATTATTATTATTATTATTATTATTATTCAAATTATTATATTGATAATACTTTTACATTCATAAATAAAAATAATAAGTGATTATCTAGAAGTAAATAAAAATTATTTACAGAGTAATATTGTTTTAAAAGAATAAAATAGTATCAATATCATTTTTTAAGAAAAAACAACATTAATATCCTAAGTCATAATACTATATAACTTTACATGCCATATTACTTACTGTTGTTGAAAACTAAACCTATATTTATTTTAAACTATCATTTATAATAATACAATTAATTATATAGATGGTATGTGCTATCTCTACATATATTAAGCATATTAAATGTAATAATAATTTTACATTTTTCAAAATCTAGTGTAAAGACACTATTTATTTAAAAAAAAACATTGATATTTATTAAGCAAAATGATGTTTTACATAAATAATAAGTTTCGTAATAAAAAGGAATTATGCAAAATAAGGAGGTTTTCATGATGAGATGGAAAGTCGCTCTTTCAACCACAGGATTGTGCAGTTGAAACATCTATGTATGGTTGGATTGGAAGTATGGTCCACTTACTCTCACTGCATGCATTTTTATTTTTGTATGCAAAAATGTCATTTTCTATTTGAGTTGGTATATGTCATTAGCATTCACCAGACTGTAACCCTCTTCCTCTTCCTCCTGCTTCTTTCAGCTCTTTTTTTTTTTTACTTTTTAAAATTTTATTTACTCTTTTACAAAAAATACTGTAATTATATAAATTTATCAAACTTTATTTAATTAAAAAATGCATTTTCCAAATAATTTAAAAGGAAAATCAAATATTTTTACTAATAAACTGAAAGATGTAAAATTTAATCCTGATTATAGAATACAATAATGATGAACACATTTTTATTTAGTTGAATGAATATTTTAATTGCCTAATGCACTTTCTATACAATACAAAACCGGCCATTTAAATGGAAATTACCAACCAATTCGAATCTTTGCTCCTTTTTTTTCAATAATTATATATAGAGCTCAGCATATTGTATTATTAATTGGGAAAAATTTAAACCTAATAAATTGGGATTTATTAAATTAATATATAAAAAATAAGTAGGTTCTATTTTGTAGTGATTCATTCTCATGGGTTGAACTTTGAACCCAACCAAAACTGCCGGTTCAAAAACAAAATCAAACTCTGGTGAGGTCTGGTCAATGAGTAGGCTATGAGAAATTATAGAAATTACTACCAACTTATATTTCTTAAAATATTGAGGATCAAGTTTTGGGAATTGGAGTGTGATTATTCTCATTATGCACTCAACCCCTTCATCATTTTTGTCATAATGATGACATAATAATTTGCCTTTTTATTTATAAGGATAAATATGTATACACATATTTGCCTTGGCTTATGCTTTACACTTATGTTAGATTAATACTTATCTAAAATACCATTATTTTAAAAAATGGGTTATGTGTTGTATTTATAACTTCTTTGTTTGCAATATTTATATATTTCTATTTTATGTATTTATAATGTATAGGGATCGCTAAAAATATCCCTTCAATTTCTATTTTACGTCTTTGTTTAATTACAAATGAATTAATTAATAAGTAACCATTCTAATATTATTGGTATTAATAATATATCTTAATTAGGCGTTATTTAGTGTTAATAATATTTTCTAATTAAATTAATTAATTAATTACTTCATGAACGGATCTCATATGCAAACACAAATCGAATTACAGCATTCTACTATCAAATGAAATCCTAATTTAATTAGGAAGTACATTAAGACGTGCAACTATTTTAAAAAACTTTTCAATAATAATACTCACACAAAATTTATTATTTTTATATAAATTCCAATATAAATTTGAAGTTTAAAATAATTATGAAAACTAAAAGTTAAAGGAAATAATTTTTCAAATTGACAAATTAAGATAGATGATGTCCAAACATATTTATTTAAAATTTATTTTTTCTCTAAAATTATTATTGTGTAAAATGATCATTAAAATTTTTAATGCATTAAATTTGACTAATGAAAAATTTTGATAATATTAGACAATGACTCATAGTATAATAATTTTAAAATTTAAAAATCTCAACATATTTTTAATTTGAGAGTATATTCAACTAAAATTCTGAAATAAAATTGAAAAATAATAATAAATAGATTTTTTTTTTTAAATTTCTCTTTCAGTAATATGATTAAGTAAATAGTATATTTTTTAGAGTTTTATTTTTATGTCCCTCTTTTAATATTTATTAGGTTTTAGATTTTTTTAAAGAAAATTCAAAAATCGAACCAGTTGATTGGAAAATTGAGGAAGAAGACTGGACCTCTAATGCTGACACCTCTGTCAAATACAACTAACAGGCGAACAAATGGTGCTCATCTATAGCCGTCGCACTAACAATTTATCTGGTACCTCAAAATAGTTTTCGGATAATTGAAAGATAGCTAAAATAGTGTCGCCATTTGAAAATTCAAAATTAACGAGTTTTCAATGTGATTCAGATCATTTTTTGAGTGTTTCCATCAAGAATCGTTCTACCGACGAGATTTCATGTTGTTTTTATCATATTTTTAACAAAAATCATGGAGTTGTAATTAAGCATCCATCGGAGAAGATGAACATGTTCAAAATAGAGAAACGACCACGAACACAATAGTTGATTAAGAAGATGGTTGTTTAAGGCATGCGTTTATTTATTTATGTTTATTTATTTATATTTCCAAAATATAAATATGTTTAAGATAAGTATATTTCTATATTTGTATTAGTATTGAAAGCTAATTTTTTTAATTATTATTTTTATAAACGAGTGAGTGTTTTAATTATATTTTAATTAATTTAAATAAAAATTAATTAAAAAATAAAAACTCTTAAATTTAAAAAAAAAATATATAAAAAAAATAGACTTATATTTTAAAATGTAATAAACACATTTGTATTTTGCACACACGTTTATCCTTGGACACTCGTACAATTGATTTGCGGTACACTGTCCATGCTCTAAACCTCGTAGTAACTAATTGTTTTTTTGCTGACTAGTATTTGATGCATGAAATATATTTTGATATTTAATTTATAAAATAAAATCATAAAATCAATAAGTTCTTTACACACTATGTATTTTGAAATATATTATTACTGTCTAACTTGCATTTTTTTAATAAGTTTTAAATAATTTTTTTAAATAATTTATTTTATCTGTAATTTTCTTTTTTTATGGTATTTCGTCTTATTTATGGAGTTCTTTAATTTATTTGTCTTTTTTATTTAATTTTGATTGTTCATTGATTTTGTTTGCAAATCTCAAATATTTAAGTGGGAGTATTGATTTTCTATTTATAGAGTCTGATAGTATAATCTATTTCTCTATCAATATACTTTTCTATATGTTTCAGATGTCATTAATTTTTAAAAATACATAATTTTTTGAAATATTATTGTAAAAATTTTATTTTGTTGTCCTATGTGAAAGATAAATTTTTACTCCAAAGATTAATTTCTTTTTCTAAAATTTGAAGACTTACAAACAAGATGTTTCAATTTTATATCATTGCATTTTTTATTTCTCATATATGAAAATATGATTATGTGTTCGATTACTATTATTAATTAATGAAATATATTTTATTTTAAAAAAATCATAACATCAAAAAACCATAAATAGTTGGTCTTTCTATATCTCCCATCACAAAATTATCTCCAATTTAATGAATGTTAATTAAATTAAATTATTTTGCATGCCTATATCGGAAATTGTAATAAACAACAACTTTTCATACTTAAGGTTAATAATCATCACATTATTTTGAAGTATTAACTTTTTTAAGTTATTAAGTAAATGTCACTTTTAATTAGTGAAAAATATGTATATTTATTTTTTTATATAAAATATAAGTAATACATATTTACCAATAGTAAATGTGTGTATTTATTTATTACAAACACATATATTTATTTTTTTTATATAGATAAGATTATTAACGAACCAGTTAACAATGTGAGCTACACAGCAGAAGTAGTCCTCTCATGAGCATCAAATTGATGTTACCAATGTGATTGGCACAAACTGAACTCGAAATGTCCGCATTCGTAGAACACAAAATGACCAATCAGGCTACACCCTGATTGGCAAATAGATATATTTACTTATATCATATTATTAAATACAAAATAGAATATGATATTTAGCTTATATTTGAAACTTATGAACATTATTTTGTTGTAATAAAGTTAGAAAAAGTTACATTTGTTTTTGTTACTCCACCTCAATTTACATGAGTTGCATAACTGTGTATTTATTTTTATTAATTATTATGTGAACAATAATTGATAATTAGAAGTGTAGAGATAAAAAAAATTAAAATGGAAAGCAACAGATTTGTTTTTCGGGTTTCTTTGTCTCTAATCATCACCATACTCAAGAGGAGACTCATATTAATGACAAGTGTCGGTGACATTATTTTCACACAAAGCATACAAATTCTAGTACCCGTCTTTGCATTTGCATTACCATTATTTGGCTACCAAGCTAAATAGTGTAACGTATTAGAATTTTGAAACTTCGGCAAAAGCCATATTCTCCATGTGGCTATTTGGTCTTTCAAAAATAAAAATAAAAATAAAGCAAAAGGTTTGGTGATGTTTACATTCATGCCCTTTTTTCAATCTACCCTTTAAAATAATATATATATATTATCGCTTCGCTCGTCTCGTGTCCCTTCACGTCAAAGTTATAACTCACAAAAGTGACTAATCACTTGACTGCCACATGGCAAATTGTTTTTCCTTATTGTCTATCCAATTGAAAATTCTTCTATTTTCTTCTCTTCTCGTTGTCTCTTTGTTAAGTTAAGCAAAGTTTTAGTAAATGAAGTTGCTTTAGCTTAAGGGATTCAAACCTATAATTATGTATGGCTGTACAACTTTAGAGTACTTTAATTATTATTATTATTATTATTATTAATGTACATATTTTATTTATTCTTAATTTTAGTTTTAATTAGTTGTTTCAAAAGAAATTAAAATTTCATGAATTATGGACCTACACCAATAGTGTTATAAGACCATGAATAACACGTGATGAAGTAAGTGTTTTCACACATTAACATATGATAAATTATTATTATTATTATTATGTACTGTATGAATTGGCCAAAAGTAATTAAAATGCATTCATCTACTAACTTCTAAATCGAATCCAAGCTCTTTTGTCTTTTTCAATAACTTTGTTTTCCCTCTAAATATATTATTGTAATTTATAATAATATCCCTGATATTTAAAATAATTTTTTAAAAAAGTTCTTCCAATAATAATAATAATCATGAGTGACTGAGGTGAGGTGCACATTACATTGTATAAAAATACTGTTGAAAATTATTATACTACTATGAATTTGTCCGATTCACCAATAAAATGCAACATAATTGAATAAATATATTCTTAAAATAATAGTCAAATATGTTGGATTCTTTAAATATTTTGTTGTCTCAAATTCACAAAAAATGAAAATGATAAAACGAGAGGGAAAGCGATACAGAGAAAAGGAGCGAGACTGTGAGAGCGGAACGGAAATATGTCGGCAGCAGGATATTTCCAACGGCTATTTGCCTCTTTCATTTCAAAAGTCTTATGGGCCGCCAATTGTCGGGTTTGTAGCCCAATTTTTGTGCCATTGCCCGCCCAATACTGTAACAGAACCAGCAAACTGGAAGGAATACCATATTTCCCTTTCCATTTCAAACTTGCAAAAAATCAGAGTTTCTAAGCGAAGAAACAATAAGAGTAAACTGATCAAGCTGCGAAATTACAAGAAAACTGAACTTCATATCTGACTGACCCAGGCATGAACCAGAATTAGGATGGCAATGGCATGTATATTTCATGACAAACCAATATCATAAAAACTTTTGAACAGCTTTTTGTTGGATACTGTACGTAATAATATGTCAAGGAGAAAATACATCCTGAGATGTCGGAAATGACTTTCCAGTCACAATGATCATATATTGAGAAGCGGGCACAGTATTATCAGAAACCCAGGGGGATCTATCACCATAACACATCGGCACCACTACACTGTAAATATAAGATACAACAACACCATAACTTCTTACATTGATAATTCAATATTATTGTTCCATATCAGAGGCTGGACTGTCCACCTCACTCCCGCTACTCAATGAATCGTCAAATTCTAATTGTGAAACTTTCTCCCCCACCAAATTCTCATTATTGTCGAATTTCACTAACTTCACTTGCTTCCATTCATCATTTATTCCTTCTTTGCGCTTCCTATTCCCATTAGTTTCTATAGCTTTCAGAAATCTGGGAGTAGCCAGTAACATACTGCCCTCGGAATCCATCATCTCCAGATCACCATCAACCTTATCGCCCCTCTTAACATTATTATTTTGATAAGAGATTTGGCTTTCACCCGAGTTCTTGCCATTTGAATTCATTATAACGAACCCCTGCTCTATCCTTGATTTACGTATTGCATTTTTTGCATACAACTTGGAAATGACACTATCAAATACTCTTAGACCTTGATCCTCCAGAGTCAGTAGCCAATCTGGAGAACAGAACACAATCAGATAAAGACTAATTGCAAATTGCACAATAATCTGAAAATGAAAAAATAAATAAATAAAGTTCAAAAATGGGCATTCTCCTTTCTAAGTATCTCCTACCAAAGTTGTCCAATTAGCAATCACAGTGAGACATGATTCAGTATAGAAGGCAGTGGCATAGGGTACCCAGAATGAGAGCTGGTCAAGTAATTTAATCCTCCACTTTAAAATTGACACCACAGGGGCTTCTCCATATCATAACATGCTTTCTGAGAATCATAACCAGACAAGACAGTGCAAGAGGTGCTAAACCTCCGAGAATTGAGGTGAACAAAAACAAGGATAGAGATAAAGAAGGAACTCACTGATAAGAGCTAGAGGAGTTGAAACCTTTGGTTTACTTGTTTCACTCTGTATACCATGCTGACCTGTGATCCACTTTATCAACTGAGATGGTAGGCAAGATGCAGAAAAGCCTCTTAAGCAAGAAAAAACTTTAGCCTGGTTACCCCTATCTCTATGGCCATCAAACAATAACATGGATCAGATGACACTTTCATATAAACAAATCAACTACTATGACACATTGAAAATGGCAATATCATTACCTTAGAAATTGCATGGCATTGTCAGCAACAAACAACCATGTTATAATGAGATTTTTCAAGCATAAATCAGGTAAATGGATCCCTTTTTGAGGGCCAACGAAGGAATAGTCCACTGTCATTGCAGTCTCGTACAGTATTTCTTGCAAAATTATTTCATCTTCGGAATTCTGAAACAATAAAAAAGAATGGATGGCCTCTTTCACTTGTCCAAGAAACCACGGAAATGATAACATCATACAATAGGGCACAGTGAAAGCTAAGCAAAGTCACATCCATTTCTTCCAACATCGCCTAATTGAGGTAATTGATAATAGCATAGCATGGTAAAAAAATGATGGACTAAGGTTCAGTTAGGCAATATTATTTAAATGCACATTAACATTCAGTAATTTAAATTAGAAGTACGAATTAAAGTTATATATGCACAATTTTAAGGCTTAAACCTTAAGTCTTACATCAAATGAAGCAGAATCAAATGGTTACAGACATGAGTAATCTCAACCAGCCCCACTAAAGGCATACAGATAACAATCAAAAGAATGCAGTTTCTGTTCTAATTAGCATACTATACATCAAAAACGTTACAGCCAAAAGCAATGCCTCATGGGAGGACAAAATATCCATATATAGTCTAAGTTTATAATCTTGCAGTCTATAGGGTGAGAAAAACCAAAACTTGCATAAATGACCATTTCCTTAATAACACTGAACTTTAAGCAATGTGTTGACACAAGATTCCCAGCCAACTTAGTATGTAAACCTCTACCCTCTATCGTCAATGGCTAAAACCCAAAAAAAAAAAAAAAGAATAAAAGTATTATACCTAGTCCAAAAGGCAAAATAGTGAAATACTAACCAGTAAAGTGATAGCAGACAAGGTTGGTTCCAGCAACAGCTTGACAAGAGTATCTGGGGTGCAAAAGATAAAAAGTTGACTAATGAAACCCTAATTTAACATCCCGTTTAGAGCGGTCACAAATCAGTAAGAAATTGACTCGAATATTGATCACAAAAATTAACCCAAAAAATTTAAAGCAAAAATAAATTCTTACCAACAAAATAACAACTTCGAAATGCAGTTGTCATTTGAATTGCGCAGCTACGCAATTCTTTTTCCAATTCTGCTCTTGGAATTCCCAACCTAAATTTCAAGCACAACCTCAATAAGAACGCTTCAGTCATTACAATTCCAGCTAAGTAACCAATTCTACGTCCCTCACGAACCGTCCCTTTTCGAATTCCATCATTAACAAGAGGGAAAAAAACTCTCAGCTCCTCGCCTAATTTAAATCTCTCCCCAACGCTGTCAACCAGCCAAACACGTACTAAATCAACAAACCAACAACTCAAAGCCCCAAATTCTTCATTTTCTTTAAAATTTGCGCTGCAACAAATGCTAATATAACTAATGATCACTTCTAATAAACTCTCAATCTCTTCTATCAAAACTTTTTTCTCAGAAACAGAAACTAAACTATAAAGCTCGTAGATAGCAGGAGCAAGTAGTGCAATCTTCTTAAGCGCATTGCAGGAACAAGAACATGAAGCTAGTTGCTGAAACAAGTCCTTAGCTACTAAAACATTATTTGAAGAGTTTTGCGCCGTCAATTTCATGGTGTGAGAATGTACAGCCGAGTAAAACCATACGATTTCGAGAGGTGGATCGGGTAATTTCTGCAAGAAGCGGGAGAATATAGAAATGAAATTTGAAAAATCGGTTGCTCCTTTCCGATATTCGGTAAAAAATCGGTCAATTGATTCCTTTAGCATGGATTGTAAAACGTCTGAGTTATTCGGTCGGATTGCCTCCATAGTGATAGCGAAAATTGACGGCAACTGGTATTTGCAATTGAGCGAGTAATGTTTGATTTGAAGAAGGTTTCTGTAAAACCCTAGGCTTGAAATTGGAGAATATGCAGAGAAGACGAGAGGGAAGTTGATGGCATTTTAGCAACAAAGCAAATTTTGAATTTCAACCGGTAAACTGGTCTTTTTTGGTTTGTTTTTTTAAGGTTTACCGCTCTCTTCTGAGATTGTGATCGCCGGTTAATTAAGTGAATTTATTTTGGCCCCACTACATATGTAGACCCTATTATTTGCACTATTTCTGTAATGACGTCTTAACATTTGACAATGATCTATTAGATACTTATAGTTTCTAAATTATAACTTTTAAACATCTCGCCACACTAGAAACAGAATGTTTCATTTCAGTCGAAACTTCAGTGTGTAAAGAGGAAAAAAATGCCAACGTGTGAGTCTTTCACTTGCCACGTCATCTTGAAAAAAAGAGTAAATAAAATCCTCAAATTCCCTAATTGCAATTCAATTGTAAAATGCCTAATTTTTTTTTGGTGCTCTACTCTCTTGTAATCTTTGTTTTATCTCCCTTTCTTATTTCTTTCTCACCTCATCTCTGAAATGAGATTTTTCATTCAATGAGTACTTTAACGACTGTGAATGTGGTATACCTTCATTAATGAGGTACTTGTTTACCTAAGGGAATCCTGGCCTGCGTTTTTTAGGATGCAGAAAGTACGGAGTAAGTTTTATCGGTACTCAATTGTTCTAATTCATTTCTAATTTCAGTAGTAAATGTTTGGCTTTTAAAAAATGCATCTTATATTACAGACGAAAGAGAAACCATGCCAATTTTTTCAATAGATTGATTCACTACATCCTCATTATATACAATGAGCCATGATGATAGTGGTTAACAGATGCTAAGAAACTAAAGATGCAAGGAAGAAAAATGCAGTAAAGAACAAAAGGGATATGGTTGTGATTGTTTTAGTGTTTTTCATAATTTTCCTTGTTATGGTCATATTGTATTTGTTGAAGTAGATAAGTGCATTAAAGGGTTGTTAGTTAGTAGTACACTCTTAAGCTTAGTATTATCTATTAGAAAAAAAGTTAGTGAAAAAGAATTTTATGTAAAGCTAGTTGAAGCATTTTTTTAATGAATGAACATCTTTTTACTGAATAAAATAAGTTCTTTATCTAGATTGTCTTGTTGTGTTTGGTTGTTAAATGCAATGTTGTTTGATGGTTTTATGAAATTAGACTCCATATTGTGTTTAGATAGAATAACCACACAGTACACCATTGATTTAAAATAGGTGCCTTGTATTCAAACCCATTTGTAATCCACAAAATGCAAAAAACCTGTTATACATTCTGAAAGTGGTTACACATTGTTCTAAACAAAAACACTGCAACATTCCAATACAAGTTAGATTTGTCTATATAAATAAACAAAAAGCACATATTACTAAACATCAGCCCCATTAGCTTTATTTCTCTATACTTTTTTGGGCTATTGTTTTAATTCTAACATTACCAATTGATTGTTGTGAACTCTGTTGATGTTGTTGCTCTATACATTTTTTGGGCTCTTGTTGTAATCCTAACATTGCCAGTTGACTTATGTTGTTGTTGTTCTTTACTTTTTTGAGATATTGTTTTCATCCTAAATATTGCTGCAATAATTGCTGGTTTTGCTTTCCATTTCAGTTTGGAGCTTTAAAATCCAAGTCTCCTGTGACAACAATTGAAGACTTGACAGTTGCAGAGGTAAAGACAACTATTCTTGGAGGACTCAACGATTGTAAGGAGATTGCACAAACAATTTCACAAACCTACATTTGCATACAATTTCACCAGTCAATGGCAAATTAATTAATTGAGTGTATGAAATCTTCTATTACAAAATATGAAGAAACTTTCCGTGTTGAAGAATGTAATCTCTAGAATTTTGGCTTAATCTCTCAAATTACTTAGATTTTTCTTCTATATGAACTCAAGAAACACAATAGCTCTACAATTTCTCTTCTCAATTTTGTACCTCGTTAAAAATAGTGACTTGAAATCCTAGTCAACATACTATGTCTATGTCAGAGCAATTGAATTACACACGTTCTTCAAATGGTTGGCTAGGTATTTAAAAGTTACAATTTAGAAATTATAAATGTCTGATAGGTCATTATCAAACGTTAAAGTGTCATTAAAAAAATGGTGTAGACGATAGGAATCTACATATGTATTCGGCAATTTATTTTTGGACTAATTATAATTTGTTACTTTGTTTTGGCAAATAAGACAAATTAATCATTTTATTTTTAATATTAGTCTCTATTTAATTATTATTGAACATTTTAATCTTTTTATAAAAAAATTGTTAGAATACCAATATTAACATTAGCACAAGCACCGAAGTTGTCCAAAATATTATTAATTTTTATTTTGTGAGAAACTATTTTTTATTTAAAAAAAATTCTAACCAAACTTGTCTAAAACATTTTTTTTAGAAACTCTTTTTATTCAAAAATAAATTTTCTAAAATCACATATTGTGAGGTTTTAGGGTCCTTAAGAGTATCCGTAGCCATGAGGCTGCATGTGGCATAAAACAACACAAATAGCATTGATATCTTGGCTGGACAAAACATTAGAAAATGATCAAAACTACTATATTAGCATTCTCCACTTTCAAGTGTCTATCAACATTCTCTTGGCACGTAATATTATTAATAAAACTATAACTTTCATATATTAATTATTATGATAAAAAAAAACAAATTTAAGATTTTGCATTTTAGGAGTCATGACCAATTTTTATTAGGAGTAATAATTTATAGGTCCTTGAAATTTTACATAATATACTCTATGATTTTTCTATTTTAGAAATTGTATTAATAGATTCTTATAGTTTCAAAAATTATATTATTAGGTCATTCTGTCCAGGAACATCGTTAGTCAACTGAAAAATCAAACGATTTTGATTAAATTTTTTAAAAATGACAAAATTACCCTTTAGTTTATTTGAATCAGATCATGTTAATTAAACTCAATCTTTAAATCAAACCATTTCTTCTTACTCATTACTTATTCTTAACAATAATTACACTTTCTTCAACCCATTCCATTTAAGAATCATCATAGCCTAAAAAAAAAAATCAACCAAAAAGAACATCAGACACCAGAACAAATCTGTAGAACTTGATAAGGGAATCGGATCAGAGATTACGAACTCCTCTTCCTCTTTCTCTTCAACCACCACACTTTGTTGTTGCTGCTTTGTTATTGCTTATTCTTTTCCTTAATGGGCTTTTTAAACTTTTCACGATTTTTGACAAAAAGATCAACCAGTGAAGTGGGAAACTGGTTTCCACCACAAGTGAATTACGGATTTCGGAGGCTGGAGACGAGTAATTCTCGAAACTTTTACCTTTTTCCAGAGCATAGGCATATTTAATTATGGTCGATTTCAGCGTAATAAGATTGATTTTAAACAAGAAGTGAAGATGTTGTTTGTTCGGCAAGAAAATAAAAAGCAAAGAAAAGAAACGTGAGGGAAAAAACCGGTAAAGTGCCTGGCGGAGGCGGTTTGGTTGCGACTTGAAACGTAGAGGAACAGAACAAATGGGGAAATAAGAAGCAGCCTCATGGTTTGTATAATGGAATGAGTTCTTCATGTGAAACATTTCTCAAATGAAGTGAAGGTGTCGATGATTGAATGGGTTCTTCATAGGAAACATTTCTCAAAGGAAGTGAAGGTGTTGGTGATGGTGGTGGTTGTCGGCGTCGGAATCTGTACTGTTACCGATGTCAAAGTTAATGCCAAGGGATTTATTTGTGCTTGTGTTGTTGTTTTGTCTTCTTCCATTCAACAAATTATGAGATTTCTAACTCCCCTTTTTTCTTCTTCTTCAAATTGAACATTATTTTGCAATTGAATTGATAATTTGGTAATTGGGTTGTCATGAAATAGTCAATTGGATCTCTGCAGAAGAAGTATTCATTGGGATCTTTTGAATTGCTAAGCAAAACAGCTCCAATGCATGCTTTATCTCTTCTAATTGTTGGATTTCTTGGCGAGCAATCTCTGTAAGTTGCAGCCATTGTTGTTCCGGTGTCTATTTTTTTTTTTTTTTTTGGTTGATTCTTTTTTTAGGCTGTGATGATTCTTCAATGGAATAGGTTAAAGAAAGTGGAATTATTGTTAAGAATAAGTAATGAGGAAGAAAAAAAGTTTGATTTAAAGATTTGGTTTAATTAGCATGATTCGATTCAAATAAACCAAAAGGTAATTTTGTCATTTTTTAAAAATTTAATCCAAATGGTTTAACTTTGTATTTTTGGACGGAATGACCTAATAATACAATTTTTAAAATCATAAGGATCTATTAATACAATTTTCAAAATAAAAGAATTTCAGAATATATTATACAATCACATATAAATAATTAGCTTTTTTTTATTATGGACATTTTTGGATGATGTGTTATGGACAATCCATCGCGAGGTGCATTGTTCATGGAATGGTTTGGTTAGGTTCCAGTAAAAAAAAAAATACGACTTTAAAATTTAATGAATATGGATTGGGCCGAATCCAATTTTAGGCTGAGGCAAAATCATGTAGGGCTCAGATTTAGGTTTTGTCTAGTATATTGTTGGGTTGTTGCATTGGGTCGGACTATAACAAAAAAAGTTCTCAGAATGTGACCGGTTCTAACATGATAGAGGATAAAGCTGCCATTGTTTTTATTTCCTCCATTTAAAAAGTGATAAAATTAAAAATATCAACCAAAATTTTGTAAAAAGAAAAAAAACCATTTTTATTTTAATAACTTTATGAGATCGTTTTAAAAAAAAAAAAAGACAAAAAACAGTTCAAAAAATTTTAAAAAAATATAAACAAATGTTGAATAAATATAAACAATTATAAATAAACTTATAAACTAAATTTTTTTTACAATTTTTTAATTGTTTATCCTAAAAAGCTATAAATATCCTTTTTTTTAGTTATTTTTAGTTTTTAAACCTTTTAACTATTTTAAATTTATTTTTAATGGATGAATTCGAATATGTCCTTATAAAATCTAGACAAAATCTAATGGGTTGGGGTTGGACCATGTTAGATTAGTTCGAATTTCTTTTGCACACTCTTACAGCTCTAACCAAAATCATAAATCAAATCAATTTGAACTACACAATTTCAACGAGTGGATAATATTTGCGATTCAATTAATAGTTTGTGAAGGATTGTAATTACAGTTTTTTGCCTTAAACCTCCAATCCCATTGCAAAATCACAACCAATTTGTTGGATTATAGAATCTTGTATATTTTGGATTCAAAATTCTAAGAAAAAATAGATTTAATAGAATTGAGCAACTCGTGAAATGTCCATGGTTTAAACTTTAAAGGAGCCGAGGTGCTATATTTTGTTTCCGTAAACCAAACTGGAAAAATAAATAAATAGAATTATCTTATCACGTGTTCCTCTCCATATAAAAGCCTTTTTTCTCCTCTTACATCTCCTCCAATCAACCGCTAAAGTCCTTAGGGTTTCTTTCCTCACCTTACCTATGGCAGACGAATCTCAGTACTCTTCGGGCCCCGACACCACTCCCACCACCAACAAGCGTAAATACGACGACCAGGTTACAACGTCCACCGCGCGCCGCACCACTGGCTTCTCCTCCCCTGACTCCGCTCATGCGCCGCCCTCATACAACAACGTCCCCCCGCCCACTGATGAGATCCAGCTTGCTAAGCAAAGAGCTCAGGCGATCGCCGCTCGCCTCTTGATTGGCGCTGGTTCTGATATTAAGCGCCCTAGGGTTGAGAATGGTGCTTCTGGCTTTGATTCCAATGACAAGGGTTTTAGTCCACCTCACGGTTGTTAATCTTCTCCTCCCTCTTCTAAATAATTGCATATTGTTTTTGGTTTGCTTTTCCGTTGCTGGATCTGTGCTTTTGGTTTTGGTTTCTTCTCCTATGTTCTTTTATTCGTTCAACCTTCCTGTTGTTTCCCCTTGACTTTGGTTTCATGACCTTCCGTGGCTTCTTTTTTTTTGTTTCTAATATTTAAGGTGCAAGTGTAGTTGTTGAAACACTTTCAATGGATAATTGAAACTGGGGTTTAGGGTTTTTTATGTTTGTTTTTTTTTTTTTTTGTGCATATGAGTTCTTTAGTTATGTACTCTGATTACATGTTTATACTGATGCCACTTCATATGTGACTTAATTTAGTCAATTGTGCCTGCTCTGTTCTGTTGTCCCTTTGTTTACCTCCTTTTGTTTTTAGCTACACAATAATCATATTAGTTATATTATTGTGTCAAGGTGATAGTTTATTTTTTCTTTCTTTGGCAGATGTTAAATCTTTGTCAAACTCAGCCCCTTCAACGATCCCTGTTTCATATGGCTCCTACCAGTCAGGTTCGAGCAAAAAGATTGAGATTCCAAATGGTAGGGTTGGTGTTATCATTGGAAAAGGTGGAGAGACTATAAAGTATCTCCAGACTCAATCCGGAGCAAAGATTCAGGTTACTCGAGATGTGGATGCAGACCTTAATTCAGCAACTAGACTGGTGGAGCTCATGGGAACCTCTGAACAAATAGCAAAAGCAGAAGAGTTGATAAATGAAGTTCTTGCAGAGGTAGGAGTTCAATGCCTGTACTTCAGCTATATAATTTATTTTAATCTCAGATGTAGCTTCAGGTGAATTAGCAGAAACATTATTGGAATTTATAGATAGGTGGTTCTGCTATATGTACTACTTGAAGTGTGTTCATGTGATTCTGGTGTTTATGCAATAATTGTGTGAAAGTAGGAGAAATCTGGCTGGTTTTTTGAAATATTATTTCAGACTTTAACTAATGCTGAATTTTTATCTCAGGCTGATGCAGGGGGGTCTAATACTGTTTCTAGAAGGTTTACAGGTCAAGGTCAAGGTGGTTCTGATCATTTTGTTATTAAAATTCCGAACAACAAGGTACCATCAAGAAGCTGTATTTAGTTATTATATTCTGTTCAAGTTCCTAGTTTAGGGTAGCATGTAATGTGCAAATGGCTTTAGGTGGGTCTGGTGATTGGCAAAGGAGGAGACACGATCAAGCAGATGCAGAATAGAACTGGAGCTCGCATTCAGGTTTGTCTCTAAGTCCAAGTGTGATCTTTTCTTTGAATTTTCGTTATCTTTCGTTGCTGTAAGTGTTGTTATGTAATTTGTCTTAGTAAGTTAATCCTTGAAACTATTATCACATTTTAAAATTTCTGCAGGTGATACCTTTGCATCTACCACCTGGTGATACATCATCAGAAAGGAATGTGCATATAGAGGGGACCAGTGAACAGATTGAACTTGCAAAACAGTTGGTTAATGAAGTTATAAGTGAGGTATGTTTGGTTGTTGATGTTAGTTTTCAAAGTTGGCACATAGGAACTAGTTTTTTTGTGAGCATTATGTCAAATTTAGGAAAATCAATTAGTAAGATGTGATAGACTAATGCATCTCCATACTTTTATTTTTATTCATGTGGTTCTATTAGCAAAAAATTTTCTTTCATATTATTATGTTTTGACCCATTACCTAGGGTAATTTGATTGGGTCGTGTTAAGCCTTCTATATTTTACTGTTACAAATATTTCTGTTTTGTTGTGATTTTAAAACTTGTATGTCAGATATGCGTGCGTAAGGTGAGAAGTTCCTGCCTTTTTTTCTTAAGAACATGGACTTGATATTCAAGTTTGTTTCTGATATCTTTACACGCAGCATCCAATGGTGTTCTAGTTCTGCATTTTGGTATAACTGGAAATATATGAAAGTTTTGATTAAATCTAGCTTTACATATATCTGTGATGCTTTCTTGGATCATCATATGCCCGGTTTTTGTTATTTTTCGTTGTGTGTTTCTGTTAAAATATTGTCTACTTCACAGTTTATTTGCTGGGGGACTCATTCAAGTCTTTATTGTTTCTGGCTGCCTTTTAGATTTGGTTTTACACCTACATGGTATTAATATCCATAATTATCCTCCTTTCTTTGCATGGAATTGAGAATTCAAGTTGATTTCGACATTCCATTTATGTTTCACCTATGCCGTTATTGTGATTCACTACTAATACTTGGGCAAGTTGCTTTGGTTTCTTGAGGTGACTATTCTGTAAAATAATGGCTTAGATATATCAGTTTATATTATTATTGGACCATTTAGATTGCCAAAGTTGAAGATTTTTTTGGTTGCCGAACCTCATGGCATGTATGGCTTAGTTAGTTGAGAATATTTCCCCCTTTTATCAAACTTTTCTGGAAAAGGTGAAAGAGAACTACTTGAATAGAGATTCCTGGCTAACTAAAATTTGCTGGTTTAGTCTTCTATAGGAGCTGGAAAGCATGGTAATGTGCAATTCATATATTCACTCGAATATATGAGATAAAGCTGTTAGTGTATACCAAGTGTACAACCATTGTTGCTTCTCTTTTGTCTTGTGTTTCTTATGTCTATTGTTAGTATCTGCTGGCTTATATTTGGAGGTGGATGTTTGATAAATGTATACATGGGTAAACGATGAGAGAAAGGGTGATTGTGTTTGTTACACATGGTTTAGTGCCATATCAACTCATTGGATCCTCAGATTGTTGAGCAAGTGCTAAGTGCCATTTGTGATTTACTCAGTCGGTAAGGTTGTGTAATAAATATTAACTGTTTGAAGCCAATATTGCCATAGTTTTTGTGGTTGTATCCCGATTTCGATAAGCGTGTTATATCGCCATATGTGCTTATTGATGGTGTCGTATAACTGATGTTGCTATTGGGAACTATTGTAGGGTTAGTGTTGGACTTTTTTGGTGACACCAACATGGAAAACCTTGTGTTGGTGTTCCCTCGGCAATATACTGGTATGGTTCTGAATCCCCTTTTTGATGTTTAGTAATGATGTCGTGCAGAGAAGCTGCAAATCTATGCGCAAGACAATCTCATTAGATCATATTGGGTTGATTTCCATACTTTTTTTTTGTCAAAATGCTTTTAGTTTTGCAACTGGTACTCACTTTGTGGAGGTAAAACTGTTACATCATCTTATTCTTTTTTGGTGGACCTAATTTCACTTGAATATGAAGTTTTTGACAATTTCTCTGTAATTTAAATCTCTTAGATTTTTTTCCCATATATTTTAGTTTTTTTATCCTAGCTGTTTAATATCATATCTGTAGTTGAACTACGCTTTCTATTCTTTATGGGTCGTAGACACTATTTACTTCTGCTTCATTTCGTTTTGGCAATCTTTCTTCTCTTGCTTATCGTATGTCTGTGTTTCTCTGTGATTCCTAACCTCTTTCGGATGAGCTTCTATAAATTTTGATGTGTTGACTGGCCAGTCATACTTGCAATTTTTTTTCTGGTACCATGGCATCTTTGGTTTTGTTGTTGCCTCTATCATGTTGATGTTGCAGCATTCTTCTTTTCTGCACATTTTTTGAAGCTACTCATGGTAGCTGAAAAGGCTGGTGCGGATGTTGACTTAGGTGGCATTGATTTGATTATGTATTTCTTTCGGGTATGTACCATACATGGTTTTGTTCATAGATTTTGTTTATCCATTGATTTTGAAAATTCTTATCCTAAGCTCCTGCTTACACCACTTCTCCCTTTTGGCTATTACTTGTATGATAAGTTCTGGTACGTGTTATCCAGAAAGTCTTCTTAGGTTTGTTTAACTATTAAAGCGATGGATATATTATATACTATTTATACCCTTGACCTATTTAAGATTATGATATTTTATAACATTTATTTAAATCTTGTATTGATGCTTCTGTTGGCTGCAATACATCAAATGGATATTAGATCATATCATTTGTGCTTCATATGAATATGAACTCATTGCTAGCACCTCTGGCATTGAGGTATTTTGTCTCTATCTTTGCTATTTTGGTAAAGCTTGTATAGTTTTTTCTTTGGTTCTTTTGTACCCATTCACTTCAAGTATAGAGAGGATGGGCTTCTGCCGGAGTAACTCAATATTCCACCAAATCAAGTACGGTATGTAGGCATTCAGATCCCTTCCTGATAAAGTATGAAATCCATTAATCCCCACCTTGGGATATGCTTATATGTTTGTTTTATGCTTTATCTGTAGATGTGCTTGCTTTCAGTTTGTTAAAATGCTTATTATATCCTCATATTGTGTCTACTGCACGTATATTTGCTGGCACTTGTGAAAAGTTCGCATGGGTTATTTGGGAAAACAACTTTTTTTTTTTGCAGAATCGTGCTAGGAATCAATCAATGTCTGGTGGTTATCCTCAGCAAGGGTATCAAACTCGGCCACAGACAAGCTGGGGTCAACCTGGAGCTCCTCAAATGCAGCAACCTAGTTATGGCTATGTGCAACCTGGAGCTTATCCTGGTGCTTCACAACAGTACAACATGTCTCAGCCTCATTATGCTGGATATCCCCCCCAACAATCTTCTGCTGGATATCACTCTGGTTGGGATCAATCAAATGTGTCTGCGGGTCAACAGGCTGGTCAGGGCTATGATTATTATAATCAATCTGCTTCACAGCAACAAACCCCTGGTGGTACTGCACCTTCAGCAGATAGCAGTGCTTATAATTATGGTCAGCCTCCATCCTCTGGTTACAATCAGCAGGGACAAGGGTATGATGGCTATGGTGGGTATACTCAATCTGGTTATGGTCAACCTCCTTATGATCAGCAGCAAGGTTATACTTCTGCACCCAATTACGGAAGTGCGGCTAATGCAACTCAAGAAGGAAACACCTCATATGGAACCCAAGGAGACATGGCCCAAGCACCGAACCAACCCCCTTCGATGAGTCAGCAAGGTTATCCGCCTAGTGGACAGCCTAGCCCAAATCCATCAAATTACCCACCTCAAGGTACTTCTCAGCCTGGTTATGGGCCTACATCCCAATCTGGTTATGGGAGCCAACAACCATCCCAGCCTGCATATGGATCCAACTACGGAACTCAGAAACCTGCTGGAAATCCTCCAACTTATGGGCAGACACAACAATCGCCAAGCACTGCTGGAGGATATAGCCAGCCTGCCGCTGCGCAGCCCGGGTATCCACATTCGCAGCCACCGCCATCTGCCTATGCGCAAGCAGAATCAGGTCAGCAACGTGGTCCAACTGGTTATGGTACAACAGGTGCTCAGCCAGGGTATGGTGCACCTTATGGAACAGCGGCCACTGGTCAATCAGGGTATGGAGCTTACAATGCTTCGTATGGTGGGGGTTATCCACAGGCAGGTGCTGCTGGTTATTCTGCTGATGGGAATGGAAGCAGTAATGCGAGAGCAAGTTATGAAGCATCTCCAGCCTCACAGCCTGCTGCCCAACAGAGTGGAGTTGCTAAATCATCTCCGCAAAGTTAGAGATTTTTGTCATTTGATGTCATGCGGTTAGGTTTAGTTAGGTTTATTGATATAGTTTTTGTATTGGCATTGTTAGGTGGGAACGTATATTGGTCTGTTTTTGATATTTGCTGCATGTTGGAATTTTTTGTTATTAAATCTTGTGCTTATTTGTCAGTTTGTGTGCGTGCGTGCACTTGTTTCCTGTGCATCGAATTACTATCGTAAAGTTGAATTTAATTACAGTGAAGGACGGTTGAATTGCTGAGATATTTTTTATTCTATTTGTTTCTGATTTACTACTGTTGGAACCTTCTCTTCGCTGCACTTTGTTTCACACCAATGATAATTGGAGCCAGTTCATTATCCATTGGCACTATTATTACACTAGCAAAGCGAAAGTGTATGACCTGCTATAGGGAAATTTGTTTATCTCATGAAAATCTGAGATTTGGTCGAGAGAAGAATGTACTTCTCATCATTTCAACACCTCTAACTTTTCAAATTTTTTTATATACAAGGCTTGAGTGATTTCTCATGTTCGCAGAACTTAAACTTTAATTTTTTTTTTTTAAAAAGCTTGTATTTGCACAATTTTGACACCTCACTTGTTAATTTCTTAATAAATTAGGGTCAGTTCGAACTTTCAAAGTTAGGTTTGAAAAATTAGGTGAGGAAGAAAATGATAAATAAGATAATGATCTCCCAAATTGTATTTTTTATTTGATTGGGTTCGAAAATTAATAAGAGTTTCCCAAATTTTATTCAAAAATAATAACAATCATTAGAGATTAGATTCGGAAAATGGCCAGACATATGTTGTCAAATGATATATTAAGTTAATTTGATTTTGGTTCTATATTTTTTTATAAATTTCACTTTGATCCTTGAAATGATGTGTTTCAAGAAAAAAATGAAGTCACAAAAGTTAACAGTATTGTGTAAACACAACTGTGAGGGTTATATCAGAGAAAAACACCCAAAATAAGTGTTCAAGAAAAGAAAAACAAAAACCTCCTTGTTGGACTTCTATAATTTTTCTCCAAACAAAACATTCCTCAATATTTATTCAGCCTACAATCTAAAACTTAATTATCTGAAAATTACTGGTCAAAATTTTAATATTTTTTTTGTCAGAATTTTTAGTATTTACTAGTTGTCAAAATTATTGAAAATGGATTGTTGGTGGGTCTATATATGTTATTAAGAACCAGAAACGGAATTTGCAAAATAAAAATGGAGGTTTTAATCACGCTATTTCATCCTACTCATTAGGAACAAACAAAAAACAACACAAATTGAAAACCAAAAGAAATTTTACTTATTATTCCAAAAAAAAAAAAATTATTACTTGATGATATGGCCATGGCCGCCGCTTTTGGCTGTAAATTGTAACCCACGGTCCGGTTAAAGTTCAGAAGATTTTTGAACTGTTAACCGCCGTGAAACGTAACCGTAATTGAACCATCCTGTAACCGTTTAATCATCGGTCCTCTGATCCGATGATTCGGCAGGCCTGTTCCGATTCCTCCATTCTTCAGCCTGCTGCCCGCCCGTGGCCACTGAAAAAGAGAAATAGAAAAACAAAGCAACGTGGCCCGATTTTATTGGCTACCATTAAATACCGGATTTAGCACACTGCAGACGACCCCAAAGAACCCCACTATTAAAAACCCTTGGACGCAAATTCTACCCCTCACAGTCTCACGCTGATTACCTACAGCGATAATAGGTATTTTCCCTTCTACTCTATAACAATTTGATTTCGCTTTCTTCTTTTTAATTTTGTTTTTTGAATCTCAATCTTCCTCTCGATCTGTGCGCCATGCTTGAACATATACACTCGTTTTTCCTTCTTCTTGTAAATCTGGGTTTGTCTATTTCGATTACTACGATAGGAGATGAAATTTCAGTTTGATGACATTGAATCTATGATATTATTGTCTTTGTTTCTGTTTGAAGTTGAGATCTGAAATTTGGGTTTGACCTACATTATCTTTAATCTTTGGTAATTAGGGGAGTGGAAGTAATGGCATCCAAGCTAGTTCAATTGCAATCGAAGGCTACTCAGGCGTCACAGTTTCTGGCTAAGCATGGTACTTCTTACTACAAGCAGTTACTAGAACAGAATAAACAGTACATCCAAGAACCGGCCACTGTTGAAAAGTGCAATCTTTTATCTAAGCAGTTGTTTTATACCCGGCTTGCAAGGTTGGTCTCTTTATTTTTCGTTCTCGATGAGACAGTATATGTAGCTCTAGGAAAATAGCCAGTTTCCACTTTAGAATTCAAGATTAACATGGTAATTGTTTCTATAGAATAATGTATCTCCATCCATATTTAAGATTTCCTGAGGTTCCACTTTCAGCAACGTTAATTAATGTTTTGATGATTCAGAATAACATGGTATTTGTTTCTATAGAATAATGTATTTCTATCTTTATTTAAGATTTCCCGAGGTTCCACTTTTGGCAATGTTAATGAATGTTTCGAGGAAACAATGATACATTTTGGCTGGTCTCTATAGCACTCAGTTAACCTTGAAAGTGATATTTGGACGTCTTTTATTTAGGAAAGTTTGCATTGCATTTGGAGTCCAAACCAAAACTCAAGCCTTGGAATGTCCTGATGCGTGATGTATATATGTACCAATGATAAACTTTGAACGATTTACATGTTGGCTGAATGGGCTCTTATATGTGATTGTGAGTTGAACTTGATGGTCTAATGATACTAACTCTTTGTTGGGGGCTCTATATATTTATCTGGATAATCTGTTTATTGTTTCGAAATGTATGCTTTTGTGCAACTAAAACATATAATCTTGCATATGTATTTTGGTTCAATGACAGTATTCCTGGGCGACAAGAAGCATTTTGGAAGGAGGTTGATTATGTGAAGCAGATGTGGAAAAACAGGAAGGAAGTCACGGTTGAGGATGCAGGAATTGCTACATTATTTGGATTGGAGTGCTTTGCGTGGTTTTGTGCTGGTGAAATTGTAGGTCGAGGATTCACATTCACCGGCTACTATGTCTGAGTGCTTCAATAAGATAGTCTGCTTCGTGATAAACTGATGAAGTTTCAATTATTTTTTGTCTTCATCCTCTTATTGTCAATTGACCACAACATACAAATTTGAAACCAAGTTAGAACTATTTACTAATAATCATTTGTTTTAACTCCCTTTGCATTACAATTCCGAAATGTGCATCATGTCATACGACAAATGAATGATGAGAGTCAAATGGGTACTTGTTACTGTTTGTGATTATCGCCATTCAAAATTCAAGGCTTTCACCATATTTATGTACATAGTAATATGTTTATCTTCATGTTTGTCTAGTTCAGCTAATTGGATTATTCAGCAACAAAATCTCCATTCCATTTAAATTTATACCAGGTTATGTCATGTGCCCAGCTAAGGACTTGGTTGATAATAAGGAAGAAGCTATAAGTAGCAGTTTAATTACTTTGTGAGAAACAAATTTGTTAGATAGAGTGTGAGGGTGTCTAGTTGAGCTTATAAGTAGTTGCTGAATTATTTTGGTTTATATGATATTTTTAAGCTAGAATTTAATGTTAATTTTTAAATTATTTATCAACACTTCAAATGATCTATCAATACTTTAATATCCCAACTTATAGTTAAAACTGTTGCTTTTACTAGGGGAAATTTTTTTTTTTCATTTTAATTAATCCAATCACGTGTAAGCATAATCAAATGACTGTATTTACTCATATATAAATTGAATAAATCACAGTTTTTGAGATAATTTAAGTAGTTTGCTGGCTACAAGCAGCTTATAACGATAAGAGCTAATGAGTAACAACCAGAAAAACAATCTTTAATATCGACCGAGGAAAATTCAGCATTGGTTCAAATGGTTCAGCTAACTACAAAAGAAATTCATTTGATATGCATGGATCATTTTTAATGAGCAAGATTTGGATAAGGTGCAACCTAGAGCTGGTATGCGACCCTAATTCTTAATGCCTGATTCTAAAGCCAACTCTTTGTAGTCCATGTCAATTTCTTCTAGTGTCTCTGTGTTCACTCACAAAGCTACAATTTCATATAAAATGTATCAGTCTAACATAAAGCTGAGCTAAATTCCAATTCCAACGTCCATGTGCTTGTGCATATGGGTCAAATTGGTTATACCCGCAAAGTTCGGGTGATTTTATGGGTTAGGCCCAACTTTCACTCACAGTCACATACATTACCCTCTATGGAGTCAGAAACCGTCTTGGATAAACGGGTCTGGGTTGGGCTTTTAAATTGGGAGTGGCCCAGTAGATTATTTATTGGGCTAAGATCATTCGCCATGTCTAGTATCGTAATTTAAAGACAATCGACAGTGCTGATTAGGGTTCTAGAGAAACTTGTATATATATATATAACCAAGATGCCAACAATAGTAGCAGCCTAATTTGTTCATTAGCAACCATGAAGATCATTGCAGCTTATTTGCTCGCCGTTTTGGGAGGCAACACTAGTCCCTCCGCAGAAGACTTGAAGGAAATCCTCGGATCCGTTGGAGCCGATTGCGACGATGATAAGATTCAGCTCTTGTTATCCCAAGTTGACGGAAAAGACATCACAGAGTTAGTTGCAGCAGGTAGAGAGAAATTGGCATCAGTGCCTTCCGGTGGTGGTGGCGTAGCTGTTGCTGCTGCGGCAGCCGCACCTGCTGGTGGTGGCGGTGCAGCTCCGGCTGCTGAGGCCAAGAAGGAGGAGAAGGTCGAGGAGAAAGAAGAGTCCGACGATGATATGGGTTTCAGTCTCTTCGACTAAGAGGTTGATTCTCTGATTTCGTTTGCATCATATCCCTTGTAATTTTTCTCGTTAAAATACAATTTTTTGTTCAATGGAGACTATAGTTGCTGTTAGAGTTTTGCTTTGAGATGTTGAATTGCCTTTTTATTTTGCAAGGTTTATAGATTTACATTTAGTATTTTCTTTTAATTCGAGAATAGTAATGTTATTTAAAAAGGCTCTTAACCTGAGTCAGCAGCAGGCGCCTATCAATGGCGATCTGTCTGCCGCGTAGAGCCAAAATTAAAATTATGTTGACCGGATGAAGATCCTTGAAACTCACTGTTGTTTCAGGTCACAATGATCTGGTTAAATTTCTGTCAATAAAAATAGCCATTTATTGTGAAAAGAAAGATGAAGAAGAAGAGGAAGGCACTCAAGTCAGACACGGGTGTTTGTTTGAGAAAAATCAAATAGCAATCAACCTTTTGCAAAGTGCCTATATAGAGCTGCTTTTCACGATTGGAGTGAGCAATATTTTTTCTTTGCTTCCTCCAAATTTTGAGCAGCTATATTCTTCATCTGTTGCACTGTCAAGTGGCTATAACTTCGTCTCTGTTTTTATAAAAATCTAAAATAGCATTTGAATGCCTTCTTTACTTAAATTTTTATTGAATCATAGCATTACATAATTTTTATGGAAACAGATCAGATTTTATATGATAAAACGCTAAAAACGAACGTGTTCGTAGTGAAACGCAGATGGCAAAAATTGCATTGTAATCTTTAATTTGAACAACTATTAAATTTGTAACTATTGGGTAATAACAATATGATCCGAATTTGAACTCCCCAGCAAATCCAGTATTTCTTTGTCACATTCTTAATAAATTTTTCCAAACTAAATTTACAACATTCGAAATTATTTTAATTAAATTCCTGGTTTGACAATGGAATAAGATCAATTTAGTGTATATAGTATTTTACGTATATAATTTAATTTAAATATTTTTAAAACCTACATTTTCAATTGAAAATATCATTTAATTTTTTTAAAGAGAAAAAATTATCTATTTTCCAAATCAATAATAAATCGTAAATTAATATTATATTTGACTCCGCACTTTAGATTAAATAAATAAATACTAAAATTTCATTGATTTGGTGGATTTCTGTTTCTGATGCAGATATTCAATAAGTTCAGATATAAAAATAATCGACAATTAGAAAGTGCAGTTAGTGGAGAGAATTTCCGAAATCTCTTCAAGCAAGCATTGAACTCCATTAAAATGGGAAGTTAAACTTTACCGTCACTTTGGAGATGCTCCTATATTATTTTTCGGAACCAATGGAGCAATATTCCCTTTTTTTTTTCTGATGTTACAGTCAAATTGTAGCACAAAACGTTCGCATCGGAGGGATTTTTATTTTGGAAAAATCTACAAGGCTTTTTATAGGATTGGCAGAGGAAATCTAGTACTAGCAAAAGCAACCAGCGGACACTTTCTAAGTAATTCTAACCATAGTTTGTTAGTACTTCGGTTTAATTTAAATACATAAATCAAACCAGACCTGTTAAAACATTAGATTCAGACAGAATTGGACCGGATCTTTTTGGCATATTATTTGATGTCTGAATAGAATCAAAGTGATTAAATTTTTAGTTTCAACATTAAGGAATTCCCCTTGCATTCAAAATTACACAACTGAATCTGAGAAACAAACTAATATGATTAGCTAACTTACATTCATAAAAAAAATATCGTATATAAACAAAAGATTGATAATTGACAGACCATGGCGAATTCCAAATCTCAACGTTTGGAAAACTGAGGTGCCTTGCGAGCTTTCTTTAGGCCAACCTTCTTCCTTTCAACGATTCTCGAGTCCCTGGTCAGAAGCCCTTCCTTTTTGAGAGGAGACCTGTGGCTATCGCTCACCTTTAGCAACGCTCGGGCAATGCCAAGGGAGATTGCTTGTGCCTGCCCTGAAAGTCCCCCGCCGTGAGCTTTGACAAATACATCATAGCTACTCTCATACCCCAAGGTTACTAATGGGACTTTTACGTATTGTATCCATAGAGGATTGCCTTGAAGGTATTCCTGCACACCATCAGAAAAGTTACTTTTGGGTTGGCAGAGGGAGAGCCTCTTAGTTCTGTATTTGTGTTTGTAGGAACCTGAAAGAGACAAGATTTTGGATTGTTGTGCCCTCAGATTTGAGGGTAGATTTCTCATTGTTAAAATCAAATGGAGCCTACATCCAAAAATGAATTATTCTAATTACTGAGAACTAAACTAACATAGCATGATAATGAAGGGGCTCATCATTTGAGTACACAGTAATTTCAGATGTTGTTTTCAAGGAAAAGTAATTTCAGATGTCAAGAAAATCTTCTTTTTTTTTTTTTTCAAATGACAAATATACAAGTTATATGAGGAATGTAATTGCTTGGAAAAAAATTTATGCCCCCTAATAACAGTGGACATCCATGAAATGCATTGCCTAGTTGCCTACAAAGTGTATTAGATTTAGGACCATCAATGGCTCCCCAGTTGAAACTAGGGGATATTAATTGTTAAACAAATAGGCCAACCAAAATGATAGAACAGAATGCAACTATCTTAAAACTACAATACAATCTAATAAAGCCGAGGAAGATTAATCATTTTCTCCACTCTTTATCCAAGCATATTTGAAAACACGCTACATAATCTAAAACTACCAAGAAACACTTAAGCCAGATTTCTGAACATAATTCCACATGGACATTTATTGCCTAACACTGTAGAGATGGGAATCTGTTATCTTTAAGACATTGTTATGAGAGGAGCAATAAGTTTGAACAGCATGAGTGAAATTCTGTTATTATGCATACTATTAATACAAACAAATATGAGTAAAGAAATAAGTAATCTAAAACATGTTCTAACGTAATTATGGCCGAAGAGCTCCTCCTAATTGTAAGAAATTCAATTTATGTACTTTAGAAGATTTTAAAGCATCTACCTCAAAACCTTTTGATCATAACAAAACATTTGACATTCTAAGACCATCCTGGCTCAGACTGTAGATTAAAAATGCATAGGCAGAAACAATCGAGACCCATCAATTTGTTACAGTAAAAAGCTAGTATTCTACCAATGTTTTCATCATTCTACGCCTGAGAAAGGCATTGAAATTTATTATTCTAAAGCAGAAAAATATATGTTTCTGTCCTAACAAATTATGCATCCTAACTACTAGAAAAACGCAATTTGCCCTTGGCCATTTCGTTCTTTTAAGTCGAACTAACAGAAATCAGTTGTTAGAATTTCCAATCTCAAGCAATCGAAACAAATTAAGTCCTGTAGTATCAATGGGAAAGAGATAAACAGACCTTGGCGTCACGGTAGTTGATGATAACTTTGCCCGTACCTTCTTGAAGAACCACTCGAGCAATGGCGCATTTACGGCGGCCAGTGCCGAAGATAGGTTGGGCGGCAAATCCACCGGGAAGCCTCGATTTAACCAATTTCTTAAGGTCTTCGGTGTCGGATTCTGCGGGAGGAGAGGCAACAGTGGGGGAGACACGAAGGCGAACAGGCTGCGAAGCGAGCGAGACAGAAAGGGATTTTGATTGGGGAAAAGAGAGAGTGTTTGGTCTTTGCGAAATTTGTGAAGAAAATGAAAGCGAGGACAAGGATGTAGTAAGAGAGGAGATTGAGATTGACATTTTAATTTGATTTTCTCTGAACTCTTCTTCCTTCGTAAAGGAGTAATGGAGTTCAGCACAGAAACTGCTGCAGAAGAGGATTGAGCGGGTAAGGGGATAATGTTCGGCAAATTGACTACAATGCCCTACTCGCATGAAAATGATAAACGTCGCCGTTTTCTGGTCAAGCTGTCCAATATCAGGTTATTTTGCATTTTCAGATTTAAGTACAAACTTTGACATTCGTAATTCATACCAATTTTTAAAGGCTTGAATAGTAAATTCACCAAGAAATTTGATGATTTGCTTAGTGGAATGATATTGACCGTAAATTTGAATGAAGGATCAAATTGAATAAACTTTTTCTTATTATGAACCTTTCCAGTTATTTAAATTTGAGTTAGGAAAAATATTGCATTTCATTGTTACTTATTAGTCACAATTTATTGAAGTTGCAAATTTTCAATGAATATATATTGGCATTCAAATAATACTCACATTTGAAATAAAATGAACCATTTTTATTCAATTCACCAAAAAATTGACAAATTTCTAAAACATTGGTTCACCCTTATTTTATTAACACAAATGGGTAGGTATATTCTAATTTGGGTTCTCCACATTACATCATGCTGGGCGGCACATTATTTTAGTGCAACAACAACTATGAACGAAACGTTTCTTAAACTTAAAATTTATTTCATTCCAAATTTCAACCTTTGCGAGAATTATGGTGATTGTTAAAATTCTTTTATGGTGACATTGTGACAACAAACAAAATGTGTGTTGAAAATGAAAGATTTAACTCGTTTCATTTCCACGGAGTATTTGGCTTTGTTTCAAATCTTTGGAGCCCTTAGTTTCTGTCAAGTTTTTGAATTATTGGCTTTTATTGAATTATTAAGCACTATATCTAAAATTAAATGACTAAAACTTGCAATATTAAACAAAATTGATGTATGACCATTTGTGAGTTGCAAAACAGTTGCAGAGGTGACAATCACCATAATTGGTACATTTTTTATATCTTCTGATAATAATTGGTAAGTGGAGATCATTAGTGGTCTCCAGCTCCAGCTGATCCTCCCCATCTCCGCACACGGTTCTCAGCTTCTTCAGCCTGCTCATGAATTAACAATCAACATTTGTTGTCGAAGCATGAAAAATAATAGTACTATAAATTAATAAGAAATGCAGAAAGATTAGATGCGCTTACTTCTCTTTTCCAGTTAGTTATTGAAGTGACTACAATCAATATTACTGTCTGCAAACAAATTCCTCCAATCATCCCTGACCAAATACCCTACAATGTAACATCAAAAAACCCCTCAAATGGCAGATCAAATCAAACACTCAAAAATCTTTATTTAAGCAGTAAAAATGCATAACCACTCATACCAACATAGCTTACCATCGCGCCGAAAGAAAATTTGAAGCCTAAGAGAATTCCAGCAGGCAATCCAACAATGTAGTAACAGGCAACGTTAATGTATGCAACAAGTGATTGCCATCCAGCTCCAACAGCGACACCTTAAAGCACGAAAAGTTAAAAATTACAACTTCATATGTAAAAAGAATATACCTTTTTCATATTAAGTATCTGTTGTTAATGCTTAATTACCTGATAAGACAGGTTGAAGGCTGTTTAGAAGTACAGTAATTGCAAGTACGATTGCAAGTTTAGTTGTTTCTTTAGCAACAGCATCACTAGTAGTGAAGAGGTAAGGGAAGTAATCTCTTGTTGCAAAAACCAAAACCATACAAACTACTCCTATTGATATGGATGTCAATGAAACCACTATAACTGAAAATCTCGCGAGCCGGGAATTTCCAGCTCCAAGTTCATTTGACACTCTTACACTGTATGGTAAAAACAAATATGACTTCCATAAATTATGATTATACTAATGTGAACTCTAATGTAATGACGCGTTACCTTATCGCAGCATTGAATCCAAGTGCAATCATTGCATCCCATCCTTGAATGTTCATGCTAAAAATATATAAACATCCATCAATGATAGGAGTGTATTTCTAATGTGTAAAGAAGGAAATTACCAGATAGAAATGGCATCAACTGGTATGAGAGGATTAGGCAAACGACTGACTATAACCACCAGTATCATCAAATACCAAAACTCCAAGCTGCAATTAAATTTTGGATCATAACATTAGTGGTGGAATAGGAAAACTTGAAAAGGGATTGAAAGTTTTTTGTTTTACCATAACATAACAGCAGAAGCCAAAGAAAGCTTGACGAAACCCCATAAATCAGAAAATGCAAGCCATGAGAATCCACTCCAAGCTCCGTCGGATTTGGTAATGAAAATGTATAATAACTGACCAATTACTATTAACCACCAGGAAGTGTTGAGAGTAATTGCTGCTCCGGTTAAGCCCCAACCGAGCTTCAGTATCAGTAACCAGCTGAAAAATGTGTGCAAAACAAGAACTACAGCTGATATCCATGCCATTACAAACACTTTCCTCTGTGATTGCAAGAATTTCTGAATTGGGAAGTTCATCGCGTAAGCGAATAGTTGCGGAAGCATCCACAAAGCAAATTTCCCTGTTAATTCAAGAACAAATTGAGCATTAAGCATTCTGATTTTGAACAAGCAAGGAACAAAATTTATACTAGTAAAATAATAGTAGTGATTGACCTGCAGCATTGGAAATCTCAGTAGTCTCTCCAATTAGCTTCAGAATAGGAGAAGACCAAACATAAATAGGAACTAAAAAGCAAGAAGTTGTGAGCAGAATAACCCATGATCTCTGCATATATATACCCAACATTTTCAGCTTTCCTGCACCATAAGCTTGCCCACCCAGTGTCTCCAATGCACTTCCCATTCCCAACTGCGCATAAATAATTAGTATCAAATATCAATCAAGACGAAAACCAGTTTACAGAAACCAAAAAAGAGAAGGAAACCAACCATAACACCAAAGGCAAGACCAGCAATAACAGAATTCTCGACGGAGACAGCCGCGAGTTCAACCTCACCAACAAGGCCAGCAAAAGTTTGAGTAAGAGCACCAAGTGAATACTGACATAAAGCAGTGAAAATAGCAGGGCCAGCAAGTTTCCATAGCCGTTTTGACTCTTGTCCAAACTCTTTAACAATGCTTACGACAGGTTTCTGCTCATCATGGCCATGGTTATCACCAAGAAGAGGAGAATCCATGGTATAATCAGCAAGCATTTCAGGAGAGTCTAATGCATAAAAGGTGAAGATTGATGGAGCTTTTTTAAGGTAAATGTTTAATGAACTGTAATTCTTATCTTCTTGGCTTATGAACACATTATTGAAAGGTGGTCATATACTTAACCATATAAGATAAGACGCACGCCACGAACTAATCGAGGTTCATTGTCAATTAGTAATATATTATACTTAATTACGGTTAATGATTTTGATAAGTTTGAAATTCTGGTTCTAAAGTAGTTTTGGAACTACCTTTCGATGTATACAATGGTCCAATGATTTCTGCTGTGGAAATTAAAAAAAAAAAATAATTACTCCATCTTAAACTTGGAATCATTGCCTTAGAAATCGACGTGAACTTGATTCATGACAACAGACTTGAGTGAATGACAATAACAGATTTGAGTGAAAACGTAAATCCACTCACTCGTGTAAAAAATCTTCCCTTTGTTTATGAGGTTCACCATGGAAGATCCATACAGCCAACTCCAACTTGTTTGGAACTAGGGCTTGTTAAACTGGAATCATTGCCTCCCTCAATGTCTTAAGGCTTAAACATTTTCTGCTTACCAGGAGATTTCGCACTAATCTCGTGTAAATCAATTTACAAGTACATAATCCATCAAAATTTCAGCTACAATTTTTAATATATAATACTTAACAAGGCTAATTAATAATAATTCATCTAAATAAAAGAAACTCGGTCAATAATGCTAAAGTTATGCCACAGAAGGCCAAGGCAATATTATAAATACATAACACTAAAGAAAGTGACTTGATGCATCATTTGTATATACTTCGCAAGTCTTACATGCTATGCATTTTCAATGGTCGCTACTAGCTATGCATCAACATAAATGATTTCTGCTCGAATGGAAGCTCTCCGGAACCGCAGCAACTCTTTTACCAACTCCCATCCCCCATCATTGGAAGCTGGTTTGACAGTCATTCTCTCAAGAACAGGAGAGTTGGAAAGCAGAAAGTTTACGAAATCCAGTTCAGATCGGATACCAGATATCCCGACAATTCTCACAACCCGTAATTGGCCGAATAGATTGTTCCAATGATCATCTTCCCACAAGTTAACTATACTTCCCACAGACGCCTGTTCCTCTGGGCGGGCCTACAGAGATCAGAAACTTTGGAATACCTCCATATATGATTCACAGATATAGATATTGATGCAGGCAATAAATAAATTGGAGGGGAAACTAAAATATCACATAATCAGTACACTACATAAATGAAGCTTACCAGCATCTCCAGCTCCTGCACATTAGGGCAACTTCTTAAAAGGCACAAGGCTGCTGAATTCTCTTCTAGATCATTGAAATTTATTCGTATAGAAAGGTAATTCAGATCAATGCATGGTTTTGGCAATCTGCTTGGCACATTGCCTATGGACAAATACTGGAGCAAACACAAAACAGCATAAATCTCACTTAGAATATGAAAATCCACTAAAATATGCATCACTGCTAAAGAGTATTGAAAAAAAGACAACGATAAATACAGAGAAAAATAGCTATGCATCCATTAGATGCTGTCATATTTTATATTTTCTCACTCATTCACTCAAACTCTAAAAACTGTTTAAATTTTCAAAGTAAAAACTTTGACAAGAATGATCTTAGAAGAACCATTACCTTTAGAAAGTAACTCTGGATCTCGAGCCTTTGAATGTGAGGCAGATTAGAAAAGAACCTGAGCAATTTACTGGAATTACCATGAACCAAATTTCGGTCATTTTTGACATTAACATACAACCCAATGGAAACTAGAGTTAGTTGAATGGTATTCTCAAAACTAACATCATCATAAACACCCCCAACATCAAAAAACTGAAGATTTGGAGCTTTGATGTTAAGGTGAGTGAAACCATCAAAGTTCATCAATGTCAACCTCTCAAGTAGAGGGCAGCTAAGGATTAGATTTTCAAACACATTCTGGGTCAAAGTAATGTGCTGAAGGTCAAGGCTCTTCAAATGCCGGAAACCTTTGAATGTTAAAGGAGGTTTTAGTAAACAATTAAATAGCTCCAAATGAATCAGATTTTCGAAGCAGAACAAAGAAGATGGCACTTTGAACCGTGGGCCCTTCCATATTTCAAGTATGAATTCTTTGATAAAGCTTCTTGATAAATGCAGAATCCACCGATCAATGTCGCTAACACCTAGAAGATCTCGGTGAGAGAGCTTGAACTTATGTATTGGACCATTATGAAGTAAAAGAACATGGTCAATAATGTTGACTAGTTTATTCTTGATGAGAACTTGATCTTGAGAGGGATTCGAGATACAATAATTATCAAACACAAGATGTGGAATCTTAGACCATTTATACCTCCACTTCCTTGACAAAGCACTTGTTCTAACAGCGTCTCTAATTGACAACTTGGATAAAATTTGGTCTAAAACATGCCCTGGTAGGCTGGTGATTCTGTCTGTCTCTATCTCTAAGCAAGGTGATTTGGGAGGTTCTCTGTGCTTCTGACATATTCAAGGGAAAAAGAAACACACACACACATATCATATAAACAGATAAACATGAACAAGGAACAAGGCCATTCAATGAAACACAAGAAGTATACATTAGGACAGGTAAAAGATCATATTCATGGTACACAATTCATCAGGACGATTATTCTAACAAGAGCAAAGTGAAGATAAGTATAGAACTTGAATTCCATGGAAACCTAGCTGGCATTGCACTTTGAAGGTTCTGGAACTGATATGGAAGTCTATATAATTGAATCAGTGTCTACAATACCATAGATAAAACTTCCACTCATAAATTGAGCTAGATGCATAGATGGTGAAAAACTAGATGAGCAAACAGTGAAGCAATTAACTGGTGATAATAGCTTAACCCTTTTGGTTAGCTATTCAAACAAAAAAAAAAATACAAAATGCCCTTGCATATTTAAGTTAACATATACTAAATACGCAGGAGGGTCATTGGTTGAAATAGATCACAAATCCAAGAGTGAAAAAAATTGACTAAAAAACCAAGGTAAAAATCATGGTTCAAACAGCAATTACAAGTTCAGTCTCAACAAAAGCCAGAGTTGTCAAAATAAAATTTCTAAGAAGAACAAGGTTGTAGCAATAAGGATAAGTCTAGTAGACCAGGTATCGATTAATGAACGACAAATATCACTCTCACAAAACAGCTTAATAGTTCCAATTTCGAGAGGCATTGCGAACTGCGGGAGAATCTAAACCTGAATCATGGTTCAACCAGTTAAGCGACAGACTTTATTATCTGCAAGAACAAACAGAATCTCCCCCACCCTTAAAGTTCTGTGAGTTCTATGTCAAACAAATATCCATTAGATTACACACATTATTATCACTGAACAAAATTAAACAAAAACATCAACTAAAATAGAATCACCATAAGCTAGTGTGCATTCCTATGTAAATATTCTACAGAAAAGAACAAAATACGCCAAATTCTGAAAAAAAAAAAAAAGTACCATTACAAATAAGCCAAACGACAGGAGAAATTGAATAAAACCCACAATGACAAGACAAGAATGTGATTCATTAAATTCTTTTACTCACCATTTGATTCAATTTCTCCACAGAGATTGCCAAATCATCACCAGCTTCTTGCTTGAGCAAATACAGTAAAACTCAAAATCTAATCCACCAAACAAAGCAAGATTATTGCTAAGTATTGTAATCTTTACGTCCAAATACCGGGAATCAACAGAAAACAGCTTAAAGTGACTTCTAAGGAAATTATAAAAGTAAAACTCCTATTCACATAACAATATATAGCTATCGCATTGGCTAATCAGCGTACCAAACAAAAAATAAAAAAAAAAAAAAATTCTAAAGGCGAAATGATGAAGAAGCAGTTATTGAATTACAGTGTAGGAAGAGGGAATTTAAAGATTGAAAAATAGAAAAAAAAAAACGCGCCGACAACATAGAATATTGGTTTCTGTAGGGTATAAAAGAGGTAATAAGTTTTACCTATTTGATCTTACAAATCAAAGATGAAATGAAAAATGTTTCAAAGGGGTTTTTCTGCGGGAAGGGAATAATTTTGGGAAAAATTAGCTAAAAATTAAATTCCATTGCCGGGATTTGAACCCGGGTCGCCTGGGTGAAAGCCAGGTATCCTAAACCGGACTAGACGACAATGGAGTTGTTTAAAGCAATTTCAGTTTCTTTTATATTATTTTGATAAAATAAAAATAAAAATTCCAGTTTAAAAGTTAAATTCTTTTATGGATTTCTTGGTTAAAATTAATTAAACTGGGTTTACTGATATCATGATTTTAGCGTTATTAATCAATAAAATTCAAATTCAATTCTAATAAAGAATACTATATAATTATTTATAATTAATTAATTATGTTCTAATATCGAATACTATTTTGATTATAAATTAATCAAATTTAAATCATATTTTAATAAAAAATAATATTTTATTATAAGTATAATTAATTAATACTATTTTATTTTATTATAATTAATAAATAATTAGTGAATAAATGAGTTGACACATACAACTGCACTTAAAGATATTAATAAATAATATTAGCAACTAATTAAGTACTATTTTGTGAAAATCATAGTATAAGTCCTTTATAAATTAACTAATGTTTCTACCTAAGCAATACATATATTGCAATTAAAAGCTAGAAAAAAGAATTTATCCAAATAAAGAAATTAGGTACTGGAGTTGGAATTTTGTCTTATGTTGATAGGAATATCTAGATATCTAGAAAATAACTAAAAATATGAGCCGATAAATTAGTAATTAATTGAAACATCAAACAAATGCTATATGTTTCTTAAAATGATTGGCAAACATCTAGAAAAATAGTAATTATTAACTATGGACGCATCAAACAGTTGAAACACCCATTTAGATGAATTTTAGGTTATAAACTTTGGGGTCATTTATGTTTTGGATAGCTCGATTTTCTTCTAACAATATTCATCTTATCGCTGAACCGTAAATGTCATTAACTGTCATTGGAGTTGCCTTAGTTAAGATGGACTAAATTTGGTTTAATAAAATTCAGAATTGTAAACCATTTTAAACCACGATTAAACTAATTTGTTTTGTCAAAAATCAAATATATTTGAATTTATCATAACCGTTATTTTTTTTTTAAATTGTTTTTGAATTATATTCGTTATATGAACCAATGATTCTTAAGTTATAAACAAGTTGGTTTCAATTTTCCAATCCACTTGTGAGGGTAGCATTGGCAAAGCAATTTTGTTTTTTAAGGAAGTCAAAACAATATTTATGAAAACACTTTATCAAAAAATTATATATATTTAAAAAAAAAAAGGAAAATGGACTTCCCAAATTATTGAGTTGTGATTCGTTCTGTTGACCTTAGTATTTGAATAAAATAATAAGTGGAAGTACGTAAATGTCCGATTATGGTGGTTTAGTAGCAGTGAAGGTTTGACAATCTCCCAACCACGCATTATTCTTCCTTCAACCATAACTTAACGGCATCACTTTAGTAGTCTTTACATTCTTCTAGAATTCTGTTTCTTCTCTTTATTTTTTTGCAAAGCTATTACTTCTCTAATTATAGTAGTAGTAGTAGGTTTAATGACCGACTCTTTTCTTAATTCCTCCAGAATTTTCTGAGCTTCCCTTAGTAAAAAAAAGAAAAAAAATTTCCCCTTTTAACATTATATATTATCAATAATCGCTTAGATAAATTGGTATTTTTGTGATGTTATTAAGCTTAGGGGTGTTTTTGTCAAATATTTAATTGTTTAGTAATATTTAATTATTTAAATAATTGTTAGTTATTTATAATAATTATTTTTAAAAAAATTAAAAGTTAAAATTTAAAAATTATTTGATAAAATGCTATATAAACACGCTAAAATCTAGTATATCATAAGTGTAATTTGTAATGGTTTAAAATTTAAAATCAGAATTTTTGCTTTTAAAAAAGACTTATCGGTTCGAACGAGAAATAATCTATATATAAATATTAATTTTAAAAATTTTATGTATAATTAATATCCGTCGTGATTGATAAAAAAGTTAATGTAAAACATTGTTGATCTTAAATGACAACAAATAAATTAACCCCTTATTTGAATTGGAAAATATAAAAAGATTTTGTGGTGGAATTTTCAAAATTCTGTATTTAAAATGGATGGAAAATAAAGCACAAAAGAAACATGACTTTCCTCACAAATTACAATGAAAATGAAAGAGAAAAAGATACATGAAAAGTTCTTTCTAATTTTCTCTTCAAACCAAATAAAATATGAAATAGTAGAATTTTTCACTCAAATTTCTCTTCCTCCTCGCTTAAGCATAAGTTAAATTTGGAACATTGCCAAGTGTCAGCTGACAATTTTCATACAATCATGGGTGTCGTTTGTCGTTTATAGATGTATAGTTTGTTATGATGACGTGGAAATATGTGGTCATTTTCAAGTTGGCTTTAACTTGCATGTATTGTCAATAATGCCACCTAACAATTGGAAAATTTGTTATCAATTTAGATTTCATCTTTTTAAGAGAAATATTATTTTCTTTAATAAAATGCATCCCCTCTCTAAATTTCTTATTTTCAACTTCTATGTTGTTATGTAAATAAAGTAAAACTACTGAAATAAAAAATATTTAATTCTAGTCTATTATCAAATCCAACTAATTGGTACTAGCACTAAAATTAAAATATTTATTAATTTATTTAAAATTTAATTTAATTTTAAATTAATATAAATTATAGCTCTGATTATATTTGAACTCTGTATAATATATAACAATAACTGCAAAAAGTTTACCTTAAACAAATTGCCAAAGGTATTTAAAATTGACGATTTTAGTTGTGGTATATATTATTTAGGATTAAAATTAAAATATGAATCTATAAATTGACTAAATTTAATTTGAAACTATAAGTAAATTGTCCATCGCTTTGATTAAATTTTAAAAATAATATAAGTAATTTATATATATATTTTTTAAATAATAAATTAATTTTTTTTAATAAAAAAACTCAAACTTGATCCTCCTAGCTGCTTCAAACATTTCTCAATAGTAATGTGCAAAACTCTTTATAATTTTGACTTTTGATTCTGATTTATTCACCGCCAAAATGTTTGTATAAAATCCCAACTCTTTAGGTCAAATGAAGAAGCTGTCTTTTTTCTCTCAAACTTTTCTATCCATCAAAACAACTTTTCCAATCCAAACACTGCATGGGCAGATCAAAGTGCCTGATTCTGCAAGTAAAAGGAATGGGAAATTGCAATGCAAGGCAAATTTCATCTTCTGTTCTTCTTTAGGAAATCTTCTATTTATGTATACCAGTTTTTTTATTTTTATTTTTATTTTTTCTTTCAGAAATTTCAAGAAAATGGAGTCACCAACTCATGAAGGAATAAAGAGCGTAAAAGTGAATAATATCTGCGATTTTTCAAGAAATTCTGATCTCTGCATCTGCTTAATCACCTGGAACATGAACGGAAAGGTATTATATTAATCATGCTTGTTTCTGTTAATTAATTAGTTGATTATATATATTGGTATTAAATTGTTAACGATGTCTTTTGAATTTAATTTAATTAGGTATCTTATGAAGATTTGGTGGAGTTAATAGGTAGCAATCGGAAATATGATCTACTTATTGTAGGTTTGCAAGAGGTACCTCGAAAGAATATTGCACAACTATTGCAGGCAGTTCTTCACAATACTCATATGTAAGCAATTAATTAACGTTACTGTCCCTTCTTCATTAATCAAAATTATTAATTATTTTATATTACATGATTAATTAATTCTTGTTCTACATAATATTATAGCATACGTTTATATTAGTCCTAATAAAAGTTTGATTAACCCTTGAAGACTAACCAAAAGAATCTATAGAAAATGGAGTTCGTATATATATCACGTATTATCTTTAATTAATTGGCCGTATTTGGAGTGTAATAATGGGTTAGTATGAAATTTCAAAATAAAGAAAAAAAATGATCACTATATTAATTTTAGACTTTTAATAGAGTTGGCTTTTCTTTGAAAAACTCTAAATAATATATTAGTCAAACTTTATTTCAAAAATTCCAATTAATAAATATCCATATACTATTTCTTTTTTTAAAAAAAAAAATCCAATTATTAATTGGATTTTTTCGACAATAAAGGAGAGTCAACTTTTTTTTTTTTAATTTAAAAAAAAAACTAACTTTTTTTTTTTGGGGTTTTTAATTCGGAGATAAAGACTGAAAGGAAAGACCATAATGCAATCGCTTCACCTGTATGTATTTGCAGCAGAGAGCTCAGTGATGTTCATCAAAGGTGAGTATATAAAAATGAAAACATATATTTTCCCAATTTTTTAGTTAAAATGTAGTAATTTTATATTTATACTTAAACAGAATTGAAAGTGGACAAGCATTGGGTTGGAGGATTTGGAGGAATAATTAGAAGAACAAAAGGTGCTGTAGCAGTTTATATTAACTTCAAAGGAATTACACTCGTCTTCATCTCATGCCATCTTTCTGGTAATTAATTAATTAATTAATCCTATTTTTGATTCATCAAGTACGTTTAATTACTTAAATAATGATTGTAATTATTTATGCTAATGCATGCAGCTCATGCTCGTAACGTGGAAGAAAGAAATTCACAATGCAGACACATAACACATAATCTTTTCTCTAAAAATTGGAACCCTTATGCAAGACCTGCACAAGTCACTATTTGGATGGGAGATCTCAATTATAGAATTCAAGGAATTGATAATTATCCAGTTAGAAAATTAATACAAAAGGACCTTCTCTCAGTAAGTTCATTAATAATTAATAATCAACTACATCTAATCAAATTATTATATTCTAATGAAGATTTTTTTTTTGCCTAATTAATCCATAATAAAATAATAATGATGATTACGGAAATTGTTGTGCAGCTGCTGTCTAGCAAAGATCAGCTGTTACAAGAAGCAGAAAGAGGACAAATTTTCAACGGATATTGTGAGGGAGCATTGACATTTAAACCAACGTACAAATACAATGTTGGAAGCAGCAATTATGATACAAGTCACAAGGTTTTCTTTTCTTTCTTATCATTTGTCTTCTTCTTTCATCTTGTTTTCTTTTTCTTTTTGCTTAATCTTTTCTAGTTGTTTTGTTACACCAGCAAAATAGGTTTATGAAAGTATATATTTCCAATCCCATAATTTCCCAAGTGCAAATTCATCATACAAATAAGTCTGTAAACTTACATTTTTTTAATTTCAAAAAACTTTGCTTTTTCTTTTCTAACGAAAGTCTGAATTTTGTGAGTGATCATTTAAACACTTGAACTTATACGAATGATTTGTTACCGTTAGACACATGAACTTACATACAGATAATTATTTAGATTTTAGACGCATAAAAATTAGTAAAATCTTAGTAAACTTACATCTTTTCTCTTTAGTAATCTATTTAATAGGTTACTTGTGCAAAGTTACTCATGTAAATTTAGATGTTTAATAAATCAATTGTAAAGTCAGCTGATTATGGAAAACATATAAGCTTTGAGTGTGAAATCATGTATTTGGCCCGTTTTATTTCATATGGAAACTCAGTACATCATAATTAACATGAAGAATAAGTTTATGACACTTTTGTTGAGAAATTGTAAGTAATTTTTTATGTGATGGCATGAATCTAATTAATAACATGTGATATAATTAATTTATGTTAACATATAGTAAAGT
The DNA here is from genome assembly GCA_948099555.1 of Croton setiger. Lineage (NCBI taxonomy): Eukaryota > Viridiplantae > Streptophyta > Magnoliopsida > Malpighiales > Euphorbiaceae > Croton > Croton setiger. The sequence continues at coordinate 112,122 of CANUEY010668850.1, forward strand.
TATCTTTCTAATATTAATTATATGATTGTATGTACAGGTTCGAGTTCCATCATGGACAGATCGAGTATTGTTCAAAATAGAAGATGATAGAATTGATGCAAACTTACATTGCTATGAGTCAATTGATAGTATATATAGTTCTGATCATAAACCAGTAAAAGCTCATGTTTGCTTAAAACTTAATCACTAGCTATAACTATTCTTTCAAATCCAACAATAACTTGAAATTTATTAATTATATATTTATTTTATTTTTTAAATGTATTTATATGGCTGGCTAACATATATTTTAAAATAATTCAAAGTGTTTAAACATTTTGACATTATTGTTTAATCTAAGAACATTTTAATGGTTATAATAGTTTTGAATTTCTTATATTTTAGAGGATAAAAGTTGCAGGTTGCATGGTGAAGAAGACTTATTATTTGTTGTGCAGTACAATTATAAATAATCAATACACAATAACATTAAGAATTTTTATAAATTAACATTTTAGAAATTAAGCAAAATAAGAATTAAATGTCACTCAAACTTTTAATATTATTATAAAGTTCAAATTATAAACATATGATATGAACTTTTAAAGTTGGCATTTAGTTTGTGGGATTGTAATTATACTTTGATATATTTAACAAATTTAAGAATAAAAGTACAAGTGCTGATAAGAAGTAGAATTATTATTATTATTTGATTGATTTTACTTTTATTATTATTTAGGTGAGCATGTTAGCGAGTGTGAATGTGAGTTTAATTCTCCAATACGTGCTTTGAATGGAAGAGTACTAACTCGTGTTAGTTGGCTCACAATTTTTTTACCATGATTATGAAGGAAGGACCGAATATCAAACTTACAATTTCATTGTCCCGGTTAGTTAGAGACAGAGTATTTTAGATCTGAAACATCTCCAATATTAATATAAGTTGCAACGGATTAAAATAGAAGTTACAAACAATTACATGTCTATTTGTAGATATTCATTTTAAAAATTTTCTCTTCAAAACAACATATTATATTATCTGTTTTTTTTTACAATTTTATTCTTAGTCTATCACGTAATAGTATTAATATATATGTTATCTAAAAGATCCTTCATAAATAAAAAATTTTTTAGACAATATCTATTAACACGTTAATTTTATGGTTGAATAAACGTTTGCATTGGAGAAAAATTTTAAGAGCTCTTTCTATTATTCTGAAAGGGGAAATCAATTTGGAGCAATTCACTATTGTATTCGAATTCCTCCAATTTGATTGTCAGATAAAAAAAATATAAAAATCATTAAAAATTATTCTTGAATACAAACGTTTATTTAATTGTCAAGTTGGCGAATTCAAAACATAAACATGGGGAACCGCATCACTACAACGAAAACTGATAGTGAAGACATGGATACTGGGCAGCGAAGTAATAAGGTTTTTTGGGACACCGGTAAGACATGTGACTCACCATTCCCGTTGAGCCCGCGGCTGACTAAATAGAAGAATCGTAGTATACAAATTGAGGGACTAAATAATTTTTTTAGACTTATAATTTTTTAGACAAGTTGATCAAACTGTATAAACAATTATAGAGACTAATTATGTAAATTCATCCTTGAAGCATACTTTAAAATAAACCATTTTAGTTACTTTAAACAACCGGATGACGCGCTTTAACTAAAAAGAAAACAATCTAAAGCCAACTACTACAATTAGAAAATAAAAAAACGTTTTTCCTTAAAAGTAGAAACGCCAAAACAAAAAGCTGACGATCGTCGTCGTTGTGCACCTCTCCGAAAGATCCTTGTTGGGGGTCTTCTGATACGGACCCACCAGATGTTTACCCAACCAAATTGGGTGTTGATGATTCTTCGTCAAACCCCTCTTTGGTTTATATATCATCTGTTAATCTTAATCTTTCTACGTTTATTTGTCCTAATTTGACTTTGAATTTTGCGTACAATTCAAGCACTCGTACCTACATTCTTAGCGTATTTGTCTTGCATTTCCTTGTTCTTGTTCTTGTTCTTGCCTTTCTTACGCGTCCATGCTCTAATCTCATACGTTTTGGAATTCTGATTCTCTGTCTATAGAATATCAAAGTTGATCATTTATTTGCATACCAAAGATTGTGAAAAGGATTCATAGGTGTTGCCAAAAGATATTACCTTTTCTTGATTGGAGTGTAAATTTTGTTGCTTTTTAGCTGTTTGGGATCTAATCTGATCTGGGTTTCGGCTGCTTCTATCAATTTCGCAGCTTTTTCTTGATTGGCTTCAGGTGAGTTACTCCTCCCACTATTCATATATTCACCTTTTATTTTCTCTCTCTTTGAAACCTGAAATTGTAATGCTATATATCCTGAATTTGATTGGCACGTTGAGCTGTAGAGTCTCACGTATTGACTTGAGTTGAGCTGATAGCAAGTTCCGATAGTCACATTTTGTGGCTGAAACATTCTGCAGCTCAACAATGCTTGGTTTTGCTTGCTATGGCTCAATGATTGTTAGAGACATGCTATAGATTTGTGAACTATGCTTTGGTATAATTGTGCGAATGGCTTATCTTTCAGGCTAGAACTTCCTCGACCATGAGCAAATGGCTTAGCAGAATTTTTAAAGGCTCCGGACATCATATTTCAGATGGCCATTACCATGGGAATTATGCAGAGGATTCTAATTACTATGCACCTTCTACTTCTGGGGTATTTTTATCAATCGTACTTCTTGCAATTGAACCTTTTATGTTCCTTTTTTTGTGTTGTTGATTAGATTGTAAGGCTAGATGGGGTTTTGTGTTTAGTGTGTTTGATATATTTTAGGAGTCCAAGAGATGCATTTTAGAAGCAAATGACAAATTCATCAAATAATGATTCCCTTAATTGGAACTGGAAAGATTTTAACTGTGAAAACCTGTTATTAATAGCATATCCTTAAATAATGATTACTTGTTTACTCTTCTTCTTCTTCTTCTTATGATTTTTTTTGTTGGGTTTTAATCTTGAATGCAGGTTGCCTGGTCAGAGCAAGAGAAAGAAGATATTGATCGTGCTATTGCACAGTCCCTCTCAGACGAAAACCAAACTGCAAAACGTGTGGTTGGTAAGTCACAGATATTGACTGGTGTCCTCATGTATGCGCTTTAGTATTCTAGCATATGAAACATTGCATTGTTTTGTGCACATTGTTTCCAAAGTCTAATATTTTTAACTATAGATTTCTGTTCATTTTGGAAAAGTAGAGTATAATTGGTGATTGCATTAGTTTGGAGATGTTATCGTGTAGTATTTTTATTTTGCTTATTGTGCTTAAACAATTGCATTCTTTTATATGCAACTTGTTCTTTTGCAAAATATTTATGCCACATTCTAATTTTTTTTTTGGGTCAGTGTCAAAGAAATAGTATGTGGTTTGCTGATGATAAATGCTGATGGAATGATGCTTTAAATCCATTGGTACTAGGTTGACTTTTTACGATGCTTTTCCCTGTTGAAAGTACCATACTTGGGCAAAATTCCCTGTGGATGCATAATATAATGCAGATTTTGCTTTTAGTTTGGTATTCCTCTCCTAGCTTCCATTTCTGATATGAGGTTTTTTGAATGCTTCAGGCACTTGATCTCGTTGTTTCTAGGTCTTCTGAATGATACTTAGCTAATTACATGTAGTAAAAAGGATTGTCTTTTTGCTCTTATATGAAATTATTCAATATTTTGCAAATAAGTGCACCTCATATAGTGTGCTGCCATTTGGATTATAACTATTAAGTTTCTCAATTACTGATAGATAATGAGACTCAGCTCGAAGAAGATGAACAACTTGCTAGAGCTATACAAGAGAGCTTGAATGTTGAATCTCCTCCACGACATGTATATGGTAATGGAAATGGCAATCCATATCATGGAAATGGCAATGCATATCAAGGACATGGCAACACATATCAAGGACATGGCAATGCGTATCAAGGAAATTTATATCAACCTGTCCCTGTCCATTTTCCAATGGGTTATAGGTATTGCAGTTGTATTAACTGATTTGTTCTTTTCCCCATATGTTGTTTATTTGTTATCTATACCCTAATTTAATCTAAGATCAGTTATTATTAATGCATATTTGTTAATTTTGTTATTGAAAAATATCAAATTTATTTTGGCAGGATTTGTGCTGGTTGCAATACTGAAATTGGTCATGGAAGATTTCTAAACTGCCTCAATGCATTTTGGCATCCAGAATGTTTCCGTTGCCATGCCTGTAACCTACCTATTGCTGATTATGAGGTACAAATTGTACTTCTAACTGCGCTGCCAAATATGACTTGGTTTATAGTTTATTCTTTCCAGTTGGTTGTTTTACTAGATTGTTTCAGTTGAGTGCTATATCTAACTTGTACATCTTTCTCTTGTCCTACAGTTCTCTATGTCTGGGAATTACCGTTATCATAAATCTTGCTATAAGGAGCAGTACCATCCAAAATGTGACGTTTGCAAGCACTTCGTAAGTCTCTCTCCTGGAAGCAGAAAATCCTTTATTGATCCAATATTTCATAATTTGTTTGTGTTTGATGAAATTTTGTTTTCTCTAAAACAATAGATAGTTATACAAACTAGTAATCAATCATAGCATAATATACAGAATTTATATGTTTTAGTTCAAGTTATAAACTAATGACCGGCTACTCCAAATTTTGCTACATAACTTGCCCTAGAAGGAGAGGGAGAGATAGATTATAGTTCTAAAAGCCATTTTTGTACCATAAATGTTGCTGGAAGTAATTTGGAAATATAACATTGCTTTAATCTAAACAACTATGTTACTCATGTTCAGCTGTTGGCTTCTCTTGATTATAATACCCTTTGACAGATTCCAACAAACCCTGCTGGTCTTATTGAATATAGGGCGCATCCTTTTTGGATCCAGAAATACTGCCCGTCCCATGAACATGATGGTACTCCTCGATGCTGCAGCTGTGAACGAATGGAGGTTAGTTGAATGATTACTCATGCAAGCATAGACAGTCTCTTGAAAGCTTACACGGGAATTTTCTTGATGTGTTTTGCTAACAAAAAGTTGAATATATCTTCTCAACTCATGCAGCCCCGAGACACAGGATATGTTCCACTTAATGATGGTCGGAGGCTCTGCTTAGAGTGTCTGGACTCTGCAATCATGGACACCAATCAATGCGAGCCCCTCTATCTTGACATTCAAGAATTTTATGAAAGTTTGGATATGAAAGTGGAGCAGTATGTCCCATTGCTCTTGGTTGAGAGACAAGCACTGAATGAGGCCAGAGAGGGAGAGAAGAATGTAAGTCAAACTTCTTATGTTGGTTAAAGAAAACATTTCGTTGTTCTTAATTGGCTTTTTAGATATTTGACCAAAAACCTGTTGCCATTTGCATCAAACACCTGTTTGTGCATTTGAATGACCACCACTCATTATACCTAGAAAAATTAGAACATATCAAATGGATTATGAATTTTTGCTCAAAGTTGGCTTTTTGATATCTAGATTATGTCATTTTCCATATACTATGCAAATCAAACAAGATTGACGTTATTAAACTCATTAATATTTGTTGCTCCGAGATTGCTGGACGTTTTCTGCATTTTAGGAGTTTCTGTGGCTTGAAGTCTGTCAACACAAACATTACACGCATCATGTATCAATTTTTTTTTGGAAAAAAAAAAGTACTTAACCGTTCCAGCGAGTTAATCATTGTCGACATTATTGAACATATAAGAAAAAATGGATGCCGTTCTCCATAATTTTGAGTAAAATGGTTTATTTGATAGCAATATCTTCTGCTTGCCCTTAAAATATCCTGTTTTGGGGGTTTGAAAATTCTTCATTGGACAGGGCCATTATCACATGCCAGAAACAAGAGGACTTTGCCTTTCTGAGGAACAAACAGTCAGCAGGGTAAGAGAGTTTCAGTTGCTTCCTTTTTTATCCATTGCGGTGAACTGGTCTTGTTCAGATAAATTCTTGTTGGCCCAAAATTTATAATCTGCTGGCTGTCTATGACCAGGTACTAAGACGGCCAAGGTTTGGAGCTGGAAACCGAGGCACAGGCATGGTAACAGAACCTTACAAATTGACACGACGCTGTGAGGTGACCGCTATTCTCATTTTGTTTGGTCTCCCGAGGTAAGTCATTTCTCTTTGCTTTCCAACTTAATACTTTTACTAGAGGGTGTAAGAACAATTAGACGAATGAAATCAGAACATATGTTACTTGTTCTTATGAATGGTAAATAAATAATTTAGATAATAAAAATTGCAAGAATTGAAAGTAAATGAATATGATGTTATAAGCTAGTCATACTGAACAATACATTATTGGAGCTTTGATTTTCAAACCGGCTCCAAATGTAACTTTTTGGGAATAGAAAAATTACAGAACCTTTATACTGCAAGTTTAATGTATGATGATTTCAGGGGCATAACCTTGTGTTCCTTAAATAGGATTGAGTAAAGCATAGAAAATGCTTGTGCAATAAATGTTAAGACTTTCTCATTCTTTGATATTTGGTGGAGTGAAACGTCTGTATAATGGTGTCTTTTGTTTGTGCAGGTTACTTACTGGGTCAATCCTGGCTCACGAAATGATGCATGCCTGGATGCGACTTAAAGGTGCTTTTTTCTAAAAAAAAAAATTTTCATTTGTAAATCTGTTTAATTGTGTTTGTTAGCCTGGACATTGAAAATTTCATTTGAGAAGGCAAACATTAGTTTGCTTAAAACTGAATGATTTCTTTTCTGCAATGTCTCAGATTCATTGAATTTTGTGTTCTTGTTGAGAGGAGCTGACACATTAATTTTTTTTTCCAGGTTTCCAACATCTTAGTCAAGACGTCGAAGAGGGTATCTGCCAGGTGCTGGCACACATGTGGTTGCAAACACAACTTATTTCTAGTGCAAGCAGCAGTGCTGCTTCATCTTCTGTTCGCCGAGGTTCTAAAAAGGGTACTCGGTCTCCATTTGAGAGTAAGCTTGGGGAATTTTTCAAGCATCAGATTGAATCAGACACCTCTCCAGTGTATGGGGATGGATTCAGAATTGGCCTACAGGCGGTGCAAAAATATGGCCTTCAAAGTACGCTTGATCATATTCGAATGACTGGTAGATTTCCGTTTTGAATTCTTACCAGTGTTTTTTTTCTTTCTTTATTTACACAGTCAAAAAGCTTTGTCCTTTTCCTTATACTTGAAGGCCAAAGCACACTGCACATAGGAGTTGATTTTTTAGAGATTAGTTTTCTGAAATACTAATTTCTTTATTGTCTCGTAGCTCTGATGCCATTGGATAGGTATTTTTTTTTTTTTTTGTAAATTTGATGATCAAATGAGAGAGATTCATTCTTTGATTTCAGTTTCTGTCTCCATTCTAATATAAATTGTTACTAGTTAACAAACATGGCAGAGAGAATGTATGAATTATGTTTATTGAAATATATTTTAGAAGGTACAACTGTTCAGTTCAGTACTTTGAAATAGCCTCAGCTCTACTACTAACTTCGCCTACCGATGAAAGCCATTTTGGTAGTGGTTCATTAACAGAGTCAACTTCTAATGCCTCCAATTTCTCAAATTGTGCCTGAATTTTCAGCAGAGCTGATACAACTTCTCTCATGCCTGGTCTCCTTGCTGGGTTTTTTGTCAAGCAGGCTAAGCTTACTGTAGCCAGGCATCGAGCCAGTTTTTTGTCATGGCTTAATGTGAAACTAGGATCAATAAACAAACCCAGCTCAGCTTCTGCATTTTCCTTCTCCATGATAGAAATTACTGCAGTTGAAAGCAAAGTTTCTCTTCCATTCTGTATAAAAACCGCGTCTTTTCCTGTGATGAGTTCCAGAAGCACAATACCAAAAGCATAGACATCAATTTTTGAACTAACTTGACCTGCCTGTACATACTCAGGTGCCATGTACCCTCTAGTCCCCTCCACGTGTTTTGTTGAGGCACCATCTGCTGCTGCAGCTCTTGCAAGACTAAAATTCGCAATCTTGGCCCGTAAATTGCTGTCTAGTAAAATGTTGCTGCTGCTAATGTCTTTGTGCACACAGGCCGGTTCAGTAAAACTATGAAGATAGTATAGACCATTAGCAATATCCAGAGCAATCTGAATCCTCCTGCTCCAGCTTCCATTTTCTTGGAATTTTTTTTCCAACAACCATTCTTGTAGAGAACCATTTTGCATATGCTCAAAAACAAGATAAAAACAACCCAGATTTTGACAAACACCTTGAAGCTTAATCAAATTGAAGTGGTTTAACCTCTTCAATAAATTCACTTCCTTTGACACATCTCTACTCATCTTCTTGACAACTAAGATCTCTCCACCAAACTTCCCCATGTACACAGAACCTTTTATTCTGTTCTTGGAACTGAAGTTATCAGTTGCTTTCTTCACCTCTTTGAGTCCAAAAACTTTCAGGACATGCTCAACACTTGCAATCTCAACGCGAAGATCTTCGGGCAATACCTCTTTCCTTTCCCGCTTAATCTCACTAACCTTGTTTATTCTCTTTTTACAACTACACAAAAGAAGGGGTAAAAGAACACTGAGGCATAGCAAAGAACAAGCTGCTGCAATCCCAACCCATTCATAAACTTTTTTCTTGGATTTTCTACTTCCAGGATCAGAAGAGACCAAAGCGGGTGAATTTACAGGCGGGTCTTCATGTATTAGGGTCTGTGAACTTGTAGGTTTAGCGGTTAAAGGTATTAGAATAGTTGTGCCTGGATAAATAACTGAACTTTCTTCCAACCCATTTGCATCATTTATAATTTTTTCACTTACATTGAATCTTTTTGCAATAATAGCAATATTATCTCTAGAGCTAATAGGATAAGTAAGTAAATACTTTACCCTACCCTTAATTTGCCTTGCAGTAGGACAAGCACACCGGAGCTGAACATTCTACTCCAGACCAGGCTCCAAATCAAATTCACCATATGGGTTTGCTCTTTTAAGTGAAGTACAAGTAGCCAATCCTTCATAAATTTGACTTGCTATAATATAATAAGTTTTGTGATTCGAGGAATGAAATGTAGTGTTAGCCTGATAGTATTGGCCTATACAGGAACAGTATACAGGAACTATTACCTCTTTATTAGCAGGGAATCCTGATAGTCTTGTGACATTATTGATTCTTGCTAGTTCTGCTTGGTTCGCGGAGGTGAGTGATGAGACAGTAGGAACTGAGTTATAAAAAGGTTGAGCTTTGAATATCAGAAATGCCTTACAGAATTTTTTTTGGCCATTGCAAGTGTAGAGAAATGAGGAAGATGGTCCATTTTCATCACTGCTACTGCAATCCAGTGCAGAATTTGCAGAGTAGTTTTGATTAGCACAAGTGAAAGAACTAAACAAGCTGAGTATAAGCAAGCTAAACAAGAAATGATCCATGGTGGATGGATTCTTTAACAAGAATCGAGAGGTAATTAGGATAATGAAAATGGGTTTATCAAATTAAACGCGTTTAAGGATTATAAAACATGCAAATGTTGAACTGTTTTCAATTTCATTGACTTGTTATTTCCCCTAAAAATCAGGTCTTGCCGTGGAATTTATGTCCTAATAGAAAATGTAGCTTCATTAATATATTCATGAAGATTACAGAAATAATATAATATTGTGAAAGCAAAGGGAAGATTGTTCTTGTTCTTGCCTTAAGTCTAAGGATATGTGCATAAAAAAAACAATATATTATTATTATTCCTGCACCGGTCCGGTTGATTCGGTTGCTTAAATCACAAATAGGACATTGACCCGACCCCATTGGATGCTCGGAAAATCAATGGATGTAGTCCAAAATCTGGACTCATATTGAGTGATTGGAACATTTGAATCAGTCATAACGTTTCTTCTTGGTTAGAATCAGCCAAATGTTCAGTTTTTTTAAAGGGTATCAGCCAAAATGTTCAATTGAAATTAGTATTTTTTTAGTAAAATGCGATTCCTAGACAGGAGTTGGGGTTGTTAATATATTGTTGTCTTATATAATGCCATGAGTAAGAATTTATTGTATTATTATTATCTATACTAAAATGGTTAACATGTGTAGCCTTGATTGATATTGGATGATATATACTCGTATGATTTTCTTTGAAGTGGTCTTAATGAGGTTGTATAATCTTTACAAATTGCGGAAGATTCAGACTAATTTTTCTTATTTTTTAATGCAAGCAAATCATGTGTTCCTTTTATTCACTTAATTTTTGATTAAATCAGTTGTTGAAGGAATTAATTAAAACTTAACAATAATGACTGCTATGTTTAAATTGCTTATAAGCACTAAATATGATTAAGTAAACAAGTATTATAATACAACTGTATTCCAAAAGCCCAAATTACTTTGGTTAAATTAGAAGAGCCAATATTTTTAAGCAAGCATATTATAACACTAAACTCTCCTATCTTAACGTACTACCACCATGGTTTCCTGTGAATGAATCCAAAAACAAAAATACAGAAAAATAAAACACATAAAAGAACAAGAAATTACAGCTAATTTTTTAACTACTGCAGCACTAAAGGAATAAATATATACACAACAGACAAAAATAAAACCATTTTAACGTAATGCCACTGCTAATTACATTATAAATGCCTTTTATTATCTTAAATTACCCTTAAAAACTAATCAGAAGAGGTCATCATTTTGTGGAACTCATGAAAATCAAGAACACCATTGCCATCAAGATCAAAAACTCTAATCATAGCAACACATTCTTCTAGAGACTTTGAATCACCTAACAAATTAAAAGCTTGCTGTAATCCTCTCGGCGTAATACATCCACCGCCTTTGTTATCTCCTTCAAAAATTTCAAAAGCTCTTCTAAGATCATCATCATCAACATTCTTATCTCCTTCCACTAATCGGTAAAAATCGCCGAACTCAAGTAAATCATCGCCGTCGGAATCGAAATCTTTGACCACTTTCTGAACATCAGCATTTGACATTGACTCACCAATGGAGGTGAAATAAACACTGAGTTCTTCGCTTGAGATTTTTCCATCTCCGTCTTTGTCGAAATACCGAAAAACGTTGCGAAGCTCGTTTTCTTGTTTAGATGATTTGGATTGAGAAGGAGAAGAAGATTTGGATTTGGATGAGATGATGCGAGGAAGAGAGATTGTAAGTAATTTAAAACTTGGAGTTCTTGGTAGCCATTTAGAGGGTTTGGATACAGCAGCAGTTGCCATTGAATTTAAATTGAAAAATGGTGGGATTGATATTTAACGATTTATAGAAAAATGTTGAAAGTAAAAGGCAAAAAAGAGAAGTGCAAGGAAGTTGCAGAGAACAATAATGGACAAAAGAGTCACTGCATGAAGAAGTTGCTCTGCATCTTCTTGGGTTTGTTTTTTTTTTTATTATTATTATTTTTACTTTACTTTTTGGTTCTTGAGGAGGAATTTTCTGTTTTTAGTGATTCCTTCTGCTGTTTACAAGTTACAAGACTGTATATAAAATCCAAAAAATGGGCCCTTTTATTTATATACAAAAAATGACACCTTATGTGTAGTAAGGCAAACAGCTCATTTCCTCAATTTGAGGTTCAAGTTGGACAAATTTATCAATCACAAGCGTGAGTTTTTATTTTGTTTTTGCAAATACCTCAAGTAGTGCTGTAAATGAGTCGGTAGCTAATAGTTTTGGGCTCAATCTCAAGCTGCTTGATAAAAAAATCAATGGAACTTGAGTTTCATATTTGGGCCTGTGCTCCATTTTTTTTTTTTTTTTTGAATGATTGACAAAATAACATTTATAAAGTAGTGATTTATGGGGCATTGTTATCCTCGAAAAGTAAAGGAAGTAGTTGTGAGGGGAGGGAGGGGTATATTTATTTGTTTATTTTATTTTATTTTATTTTTTTTTGAATTGGGGTGGAGGATTCGACCTGGTAACTGTTACCAGGATCATAAATACACTTATTATACGTTTGTTTGTTAATAGCTAGTTCCCAACCCATGGATTCTACGGATATTAAACTCAAAACTGCACTTTGAGGTTGAAATACTGGACTTTAGATCATGGGCCTTGGGTTTCATGTTTGCTGCGCTTTCGATGGGCTTCTTGTGTTGTAACTGGGCCGATCTCGATTTGCCCTTTTTCCTACCTTTAACACGACATATTCATGTTCGTAGTTTCGCTCGCATACCAGAGATTGGCATTGGCAAGCACTTAGCTCACAGCTCTCGAAGAAAACCTGCGATTTCTGCCTCGGAAGTAGCCGCCCGAATTCCCGATGCTATGATGGTGTATCTGGAAATCTCTTGCAATGCTCAGGTATTTTCTATCCCCTTATTCTCCTATCCTCTTCTCCCGCCTCTGCCCGCTAAAATCTATCCACTGGAAGCCCCGCCACGAGACCAAGCTCACCCGCCCCGAACTCCTCGACCGGATCTCCCGCCTTCTTATACTTGGTCGCTACCATGCCATCGCCGACCTTAAATTCGTATTCTCTGATGATCTTCTTGATTCCGTTCTTCTCAAACTCAAACTAAATCCTAATGCCTGTTTGAATTTCTTCAAATTGGCGTCTAAGCAATCCGATTTTCGACCCAACATCAAGTCTTACTGTAAGCTAGTTCACATTTTGTCTCGAGCTCAAATGTATGATGAGACTAGAACCTATTTAAACGAATTGGTTAGCGTTTGTAAGAATGATTACTCTTCGTTTACTGTATGGGATGAGCTTGTTAGGGTTTATAAGGAGTTTGCGTTTTCGCCGACGGTTTTTGATATGATACTGAAGGTATATGCTGAGAAGGGAATGACAAAGAATGCACTTCATGTGTTTGATAATATGGGAAAGTACGGTCGCTTGCCAAGCTTGCGATCATGTAATTGTTTGCTGAGTAGTTTGGTTCGAAAAAGTCAAAGTTACACTGCAGTGCTTGTTTATGAACAAGTGAATCGGTTGGGTATAGTGCCCGACGTTTTTACTTGTTCTATTATGGTTAACGCCTATTGTAAGGAGAGAAGGGTAGATAGAGCTGTGGAATTCGTTAAGGAAATGGAAACTTTGGGTTTTGAATTGAATGTGGTAACTTACAATAGTTTGATTGATGGATGTGTTAGTATTGGAGATGTGGACAGAGCCACAGAAGTGTTGAGATTGATGGATGAGCGGGGAATTTTGAAAACTAAGGTTACCTTTACCTTGTTGATTAAAGGATATTGTAGACTATTGAAGTTTGAGGAAGCAGAGAAGGTGCTCCACCAGATGGCCAAAGAGGAGAGTGTTGTAGTGGATGAATATGCTTATGGCATATTGATTAATGGGTACAGTCAAGTTGGAAAAATGACTGATGCTATTAGGTGTAGAGATGAGATGTTGAAGGTAGGATTGAAGGTGAATTTATTTATTTGCAACTCTTTGATGAATGGGTATTGTAAAAATGGTCACATTTCTGCAGCAGAAATGTTGTTTGCAGATATGGGTAAATGGGACTTAAAGCCAGATTCTTATAGTTATAGTACTCTTGTGAATGGATACTGTAGAGAAGGTCTTACCAATAAGGCCTTCAGTATTTGCAATTTGATGCTTCGGGATGGAATTGAACCTAATGTTGTAACGTATAATACTCTTCTCAAGGGCTTATGTTATGTAGGTGCCTTTGATGATGCTTTGCACCTTTGGCATTTGATGTTAAAGAGGTGTGTGGCTCTGAATGAGGTGAGCTATTGTACTTTGCTTAGCGGGCTTTTAAAGATGGGAGATTTCTCTAGGGCTTTGGCACTTTGGAATGATATTCTAGCAAGGGGGTTTGGAAGAAGTACGTATGCTTTCAATATAATGATTAATGGGTTCTGTAAGATGGAGAAAATGGTTGAAGCAGAGGAGGCTTTTAACCGAATGAAGGAACTGGGCTGTAAACCTGATGGTGTAACATATAGAACCATGAGCAATGGCTATTGTAAAGTTGGAAATGTTGAAGAAGCTAATAAAATTAAGGAGAAGATGGAAAAGGAAGAAATTTCTCCTTCTATTGAGTTGTATAATTCTATGATTGGTGGACTTTTTAAGTCGAAGAAAATAGTTATAATGGCAGATCTTCTGTCTGAGATGCGTATCAAGGGATTATCTCCTAACCTTGTCACATATGGAACACTTATTGCTGGCTGGTGTGATGAAGGGAGGCTAGACAAAGTTTTTAGTGCATATTTTGATATGATAGAAGATGGATTTGCTCCCAATATAATTATTTGCAGCAAAATTGTCAGTAGTCTCTATCGACTTGGTAGGATAGATGAAGCAAATATGTTGTTGCAGAAGATGGCGAGTTTTGATGTTTTTATTGATCACCTATGTTTTGAGAGCTTTCACAAGGTAGATAATAGGTATGGTGACATTCAAAAAATTGCTGATACGCTTGATGAGGATGCTAAATGTTTTTCCCTGCCCAACAATGTTGTGTACAATATAGCTATTGCAGGGCTTTGCAAGTCTGGGAAGGTTAATGATGCAAGGAGATTTTTCTCAGGCTTGTTGCAAAGAGGTTTTAGTCCAGATAATTTCACATACTGCACTCTGATTCATGGCTGTTCAGCTGCTGGTAATGTGGATGAAGCTTTCAATTTGCGTGATGAGATGATGAAAAGGGGGCTTTCTCCAAATATAATTACATATAATTCTCTGATAAACGGTTTGTGTAAATCGGGAAATCTGGATCGAGCAATTAGGCTTTTCAATAAACTTCACTTGAAGGGATTGGTGCCAAATGTAATTACTTACAATACATTGATTGATGGATACTGTAAAAGTGGTAACACTAGAGAAGCCTTGGATTTGAAAAATAAAATGATAAAAGAAGGCATTTCTCCTTCTATTGTCACCTATTCTACTTTGATTAAATGTTTCTGTGAACAAGGAAATGTAGAAACATCTATTATGGTTTTTGACGAGATGGCAGAGGTCTTAGCAGATCAAAACCTGGTTTCAACTTTCAAGTTGGTGGAGAGTTATATCAAAAGTGGAGATGTCAAGAAAATCTCAAAGCTTCATAACATGATGGATGTGACTTTTCCATCTGCCAGGGTCATTTCTCCTAACCAAATGGACTTGCAAGAGTTCTCAAATTCTAGAGAAATGCTTGATGCATGTGCTATGTCTGTAGGCATATGTTGATGAATGCTCCGAACATGAAAATTTTCTGAAGGTTGTTCTGTCTGGTCGAACCTACCTTTATTTCAGCCTTTTGAGAATACCAGGTAATATATATGATGTTCCATACATTTTTATCCTTTTTTCGCATATATATATCCTGGCGAATTTTTACGCAGGACACAATTAATTTGTTTCATCTTGCATTTAATTCAATGGTACTTACCTTACCTCTCTATGCACTGCTGTAATTGCTTTGGAGAATATAATTGGAACGGAAAGATTGTGATCCTTGAGTTCTAATTGCAGGCTGTAGTTATGGTGTAAGATCCCGTCTGCTTTCTTGTAACTGCGTCATTGCCCTGAAGAAGTAGAGTTTCCTTGTCTTTTCATTAAGGACGTATGCTTGTGAGGTTTCACTAGTTTGACCTACAAGCTTGCACCTAGTGTGACTCAACACTCTACTTTTTCTCAGGTTAAGATTATGCATATTACATGTGGCAATGTGTCAAGCATGATGGAGCCATCAATTGTCAAATTAATTCTTGCAGAAATAGGAAATAGCAAAGACCTGCATAACGAGCAATTGAGTGAAATAGGCTACAAATATTCCTTTACAGAACTTTACTGGCTGTTGACACCTTAAAATAATAACTGATGTGAAAGAGTTTCAGTTTTCTTTTGCAATCCATTGCTGCAGCCTGCATGTTATTACAGAGGTTGGTTGTAGGCATACTGAAACTAGTACTTTCAAATGTTGCATTTGGATGGGTTCAAATCCCTTCTCTCTAACCTAGTATCGAAAGGAACTTAGCTCTCTTACTGTCAAAAGAACAAGAATCACTGATATTTGTCTCTTTAATTTGTTGAGTTTTATTGTGCAGGGCCTTTGCTTTTGACTAGATGTAAGTTGTGTCATTGGTGTGCGCCCACATGGTGGTCACTACCAACAGTGGCAGAATCAGAAGTTTAACTTGGGAGAAGCAGATTATTATTGATAGTTCATGAGTGGGGTGGATGGATTAGAGACGTGTTCTATTATAATAAAAAGAAGAATTTACACACAAGCCACCCCCGCCTCCTCAGCCACCGTCGCAACAGAGCAATTCATGTATTGTATGTCTATGGTATTATCAGTAAAATTTGTTCCTTTAATTTGTCATGTGGTAAGGATTGCTCTGATGTCAATTCTGACTCTCATTGCAGGTGCTTGGTTGACAAAATAAGAGATCCATCTACAGTGCAATATTGCTGACATTTGGGACTTGCACCACAGCACATGGGATGTTGCTCCAGTGTCGCCTGTATGACCCCAATTAAGCGCTTGCCACGAGGATGGTGGGTGTAACAATGATGGATCAGCATTCATGCTAACTAGGTAATTTCCTAGATGTTCAATACTCTTTAATTGGTTTTTTGTCTGAAAATTAAATGGAAATTATGGGTAAAGGCAAGAAATATGCACGCATATATTCTGTTGAATTGCTATTTCAACAAATTGTGGCATTCCAAAATTCTATGTTATCATTCTTGCAGCTGGGAGCTTTTTTTTTCCTTTTCCATTTTCATGTCTTAATGCAAGTTTTTATTATATTTCTTTCATGTGCGCTTCAGCTTTCCACCTTTTCTAGCTGATGGATCACCTATAAACTTCAGTTTGGTCATAACAATATGATTCTGGTATTGAGACTCTAGGTCCAAAATGCATATGGCTAAATTCTACTGCAATTTCTTTCTTGTTTTCATTTTTTTTTTCAATTGAAATTATTCAGTGCCACATTTGTATTTTTTATGATAATTGACCAGTGGATTATAACAAATTCTGTAACTTAAAGCGGTAATGGATAACGAATTTGGCTGCCATAAACTTAAAGAGCTGAATTCACCTTAACATAATAATTTGGATTTGTTTTTTACTAATTGAAATCTTCATCTTTGCTTTTATATTCATTCAAAAATAAGCTAATTAATCACCTACTACACTTGAATTGTAAGACTGTATTGGGACTGAGAAAACACAACACATTAATCCCAAAAATTAAGTGAAGAGGCGAATATGTAAAAAATGGTAACTGTATGCATATAGTTCTTGAAGCTGTAGATCGAATAAGAATCCCAGCTTATTCAGTCGGAGTCATTGTTGTCATTTACTTTGTATATATATTCTTATTATTTGTGACCCCGAGGATGTATAAAACAGTTCATTCTTCTAATTGACATACAAAAATCACAGAAGAGTTACTATGGTAACACTCTTCAGTATCTTAGTTATTGACACGACGAAAAAGATTGACTGACTTGATTGAATGAATATTTCTTAAAGCCTAATACTTTTGTTGAATTTTTTTTTTTTTTTTTTTTTTTTTTTTTTTTTTTTTTTTTTTTTTTTTTTTTTTTAGTGTTTTTGTATAGTTTTTTTGGGGGTTTTATTTTTTTTTTTAATTTATTTGGGTGTATTTTGTTATT
>CANUEY010668909.1:0-80520 GCA_948099555.1 Croton setiger
ATTTTAATTTTTGTTATTATTGCTTTGAAATTGTGTTTAGATTTGATATATGGCTTTGCTTTTCAGATTTGATCAATTGGATTTGGCTAAGTTTGTTGGTTTTTGGTCTTCCTTCTTCTGCTTGTTTTGTGCTGCTGAAATCATCATATTGAGTATGGTTCTTATATGCTTATATTGGTTTCCTTTTTTTTTTATTATTGAATTCATAGTGCTTTTCTTCATTATTGCTTTGATGAAATTTTTTTTTATCTTCGGAGCATGTTGTTATGGAATTCTCTGGGTTACAAAGTTTTATGTACCCAACCCATCTGTTTAACGTTGTAGTGTGAATTGTTGGCAGCATACATGAAGTATGAATCTTAATTTATTTCATTTACCTTCTCAATCTAAGTTCGTAACTTTGCTATCAAGGCATTTGCATAATGAAAAATTAATAGTTGGACATTTTTCGATTGTATTCATAGTTGGACATTTTCGATTGTATTCATTTTTCGATTCTATTCGCATTTTACTATGTAATTTTTCGATTCTATTCGCATTTTACTATGTAATTATTTAATACAAGATAATTTGCTAGCAATAAAGATAATTTTTATAATGATTGTTATAACAGGTTTTCGATTCGGTTAACTGATTTTGTAGTCCTTTTACAATAGGTTTACAAAAATTTCGGTTAACTGATCGGTTATTTTCGGTTAAGCGAAAATTTTTGGTTTCGGTTTTCGGTTAATCGAAAAATATTTGGATTTCGGTTTTGATTTTCGGTTACTAATTGAGGGACTTCGATTAATCGAAAACCAATCAGTTCGGTTAACCGAAATGCTCACCTCAAAAAAAAAAAAAAAAAAAAAATATATATATATATATATATATATATATAAAATTGTGGTCTAATCGACATTCAGTACCTCGACAATGCCGGTAGAACTGAGATTTATGACGTCGTTGCAAAAATTCAAATTCCGAAATGAAAATATTTTATTGACACGAAAATGATCACGTTAAATAAAAATTCTAGCGGATTTTCTCGTTTACGTGTACTGACAATTTACGAGTCTTAAAAATTCAATCATTATGCGTTTTCAATTTAACTACTCTGATGTTCGTATATAATTTCTTTAGCAGGTAAATAATTCTTTATTTACTTCGCTAACATTATTTATTAAATCGATGCTTATGCAATTAAATTATAAAAATGCATTATGGCTAAAATGTTATAATTTTAGTTTGGAATATTACAAATATTATGCATGTATTAGAAAAATAATATACGAATTAAAATATTGAAGTAATATAAAAATGGATTTATATTAATTAAAATAAAATTACAAATAACGGAAGTATTCAGTCCTTTAGAGAAATATGTTTTGGAAGTAGGAGAATTGCATTTGATTATAGTAGTGGAGTTAAGTTACTTTCCGTATGGACAGAAAATTGGATTTTCGAACGTCCTCGAAATGGCTTTATAATGATAAGTTGATAACCAAACACTGCAAGAAAGTCTACTTTTCCTCCCCAATTCACCCCAACCAAACACCACTTCTTTTTCTATAACAAGTACATAGGGAGGAAATGGAACTCCACACCTTACGTGGGGTGTCCAATGTATAAGCCATCTCTATTTCCTAAAGAATATTATTCAAATCAAGCTAAAAATCTAAAATATCTACAACTTAATAAATATCTAGAAATCCTAACAAGTTTTTCTTAAAAAAATGCTTCTTGTAAGAGTATAAATAGATGCTAATCACATTAGTGTCTTATCATCTCAATATTTAAAAAAAAAAAAAAAAAAAACAAAGGAACAAAGAATGGTTAGTTTATAAGATGAGGTGCTTGAAGCTCAAGCTCATATATGGAACCAAGCATACAACTACATAAATTCCATGTCCTTAAAATGTGCAATTCAATTAGGAATATTTGACGCCATCCACAACCATTGCAAGGCTATCACTGCTTCTGAATTAGCCACAGCCTTATCTGTACACCCAACCAAAGCCCATTCCCTTCCTCGCTTAATGCACATTTTACTTCATTCTGGGTTTCTTCTCATAAAACAAAATGGCCAAGAATCAGAAGGGTATATACTAAGTAATGCATCTAAGCTTCTTCTAAAACAAAACCCACTAATTATGTCACCAATACTGCTGTTCAGTTTTGAATCTGTGATAACAGGACCCTGGAACTGTGTAAGCACTTGGTTCTTGAATGATGATATACATTCTGTGGGAAGGTAATGGGATTATGATGATGAAAATGTTAATGTGATGGTTTTGTTAAATCAAGGATTGATAAATGATAGTAAGTTGGTTATGAGTGTGATTATGGAAATGGAAAAAAAGTGTTTTGATGGGTTGAAGACAATGGTAGATATTGGAGGTGGAATGTGACTAAAGCCATAATTGAAGCTTTTCCCCATTTGGATTCTATTGTCTTTGATCTTCCCCGTGTTGTTGATGGCCTTCAAGCTAGTCATAATTTGAAATTTGTTTTATGATCATATTCCTCCAGCAGATGCTATTTTCCTTCAGCTATATAGAATCAACTAACACTTCTCTCTCTTTTGCTGCATTTTTCCTTTCTATATACTACCTCTACTCCAAAAGAAATATGGACTTTTACCATTTTTTTCCAATTTTTTGCATAAAATTTGTACCTTTTTTCCCATTGAAACTGGGGAACAATGAAACTATATAGTAAATCATACATGTACTAATATAAGATAAATGACAAATTTGTCCACTTTTGTCCAAAATATTAACTTTTTCTATTTCTTTTTAGCCCACACTCGTGCACTTCGAGACAGACCATTTTGATTTATTTTTATTTTTATTTCAAATTGCATGTTTGGTTATCTTTATTTAGAGTTGAGATTAATTATAATGAGTTGCAGTTTATTGAATTTGATTCTCTATTATAAATTAGATGCAAAATAATTTTGACTCTATATTATAAATTAGATATGAAATAATTTAGAATTGCAATTATAAAAATTTTGCAATAATATAAATTAAGATCTACTAAAATTGATATTTGAAAAGAAAAAAAAAATATTTGTGGGCTTTGAAATTGTCTCAAGCTGCCCTTATTTTTAGAATGGAAGTAGTATATATTTATTGATCCAATGCTAGTATATATAATACTATCATTTTAGGTTTTACTAACAGATTTTTTTTTTTTTTTTTTTCATTTCAACAAAATTTATCTTTCAGATTCAGATAAAACAATCTTTAATAATTATTTGTCAATAAATTGAGTGTTATTAGTGGATATTGCATAATTGGAAGGATGAAGACTGAAAATATTGAAAAAGTGTAAAGAAGCAATAAAAGGCAGAAAAGGAGGAAAGCTTATTATCATTGAAATAGTGATGGAGGAGACTCATCAACAAAACAAAAATTACAACTCATTTGATGGCCAACTCTACTTAGATATGGATGATGATGGTGTGGTTTAATGGTAAAGAAAGAAATGAAAAAGAGTTCGCTAAACTCTTATTTGATGCTGGTTTTAGTGACTATAAGATAACACGATTGCTGGGTTCCAGATCTATAATCCAAGTTTATCCTTGAATAGCATTATGGGCAGTTAATTATTATAAAAGAAGATTGTTTTCTTTTTAAGAATATGTAATGTGAAAGTGGTAATGTATTTTAATTACAATTCATGTTGTCCTTCCAAAAAACCAATTAGCTCCCCAACCAAAACATCCTTAGCCAAATTTCAGTTCAATGTTATTAATAAAACATACTAGGAGTTTAATTTAATCCTCCGCAATTTGGGGACAAAAACTTCATTGAAGTAAGATTACAGGAGAGATTAAAAGAACTTAGAACATAGATTTGAAAAGTTCTAAGGGCATTTAGTCTTGTTGGCGTGAGTAGTCATGTCAGTGTAACATTTGCCGCATAATTCTCGGTTGCCAGAGGTACCTGGAGGCACACATTTGCACCTGAAACAGCAAGTTCCACAAGCTCTTGTGCACACATTAGGCCTTGAATGTAAACTGCACCTCACCTTGCAAAGCCCTCCGCAATCTGCATTTCACCCATTTCCAAATTAATTACCTACTATTTATTTGTTTACCAGATAATATATAAGAAAAAGAAAGCATACCCAAGAATGGTAAGAGCCTTCTGTTGGACCCTTTGACCAACTCAGTGTAGCTATTAAGATTTTCCATGTCAGATGAAACCTGCAAATGCAAATAATACTCATCACTTTTAATAAATTAGAAATAGGCATCGAAGGGGAAAACAGAAATTGCAGATGCAGTCGTTCGGTTACCTGGATTATGCAGAATACGAAAATTGCAACTAAAGCAAGAGTGCGAAAAGCCATTGGTAAATGGTAATGGAAATGAAACCAAGGATGAGTTAGTATTGAGTAGTAGTGGTTGGAGAGTGGTGCAGCTGCCTCTTTAAAGGGGAGATTCTTCGGTGGCTCAATTACCAATTCGCCCACGGGATTTGGTTTGCTCTTGTCTGTGCTGTCTGCTTCACCTTCCCCACCCACCCGTGTGCTACTCAAGTCTCTATTTGTGCCTCTTTAAAAAGTCTTTAATTTCTCCAGAAGCGAGTTTTAAATTCTTTAGGTAACTAGATTTTTTAACACTTTTATTGTCAACTGAGGATTAATGTATATATAATTTTCTATTAATTTGGTATTGTCTGCCATATGCAAAGAGACTAGTATTATATTATTATTATCACCTTCTCTCATTATTATGTTATTAATATAATCATTAATCAAAGCTGTTGAGTTAATGCTTTCCACCGCCAAAAGATGACAAGCCCACCATCTCTTTTTCTAATTTACTATAACATATTTACATAAAGATGGTGGAAAAAGATTATCTATTTTCGTGAGACATCATGCAGAATTCGGTCGAGGCACCTGTACCCTGCAGTACGATTCTCATGTGCTTAATAATACCCACGTTTCATTCAAATGTTAATCTAGTTTTGTTTGGGGGGTTTCTTTGCACTTCTTATATTTATATTATTAAGAAATTAATTTGTAACATAATTAATTGTGCTAGTATGAATTTATAAAACAATAAGATCCATAATGTCATAATCTAATTATCCCCTGTTGCACTCGGTATGTCTATTCTGGTCTTTTTTTATTTAAAGTGTATTTTTAATCTATAATTACTTCTTTTTCTACTCTTATTTAACTTATATTAAAAATATATATAAATTTATAAAATTTTAATCAAATAACTATATATATATATATTTAATTTGGGTGCAAAATCAAGAGTTGAGAGTGGAAGGGAGAGTTTTTTTATTACTACAGCTCGTCTTATGTACTATATAGTGTGGAGAGAGAAAAAAAAGTGGCAAAAGAATAGAAAAGGCCAAAAATTTGCCATCCCTAGGTGTAGGAGGTCATATAGCTTTTGCCAAAAAGAAGCATATAGCTGTATCCCATTCTCATCAATACAATAGTAGAATACTGCTAACCGATGTACTAAACTCGGCAGGAAATGGGTTATTTAATCATTCAAAATAATTCTCGGGAAAAGTTGCTTTGTAGGTAACAAGTATTAGAAAAACAAACTTAGTAGTTTCAATTTTTGTTAAGCTTCTAAGAGAAGTTAATTATGATGCTATTAGTAATTAACAAAATTTGAATGATTAGAAAAGATTAAAGCAGAAACTGGTTGGCTGATGCTTACTAGGGTTTGAACGTTGAGTGGGCAATGGGCAAAAGACAGCTCAAACACAGTTGGCAAACGATACGTCAGAGTCAGGAATCAGCACCTGTTCCGTATATAGACATAGCACACAAGCCGCGAGGTGCTCACCTTTGCTCATGTTTAGCTGTATCCTACTCTAATTACAACGGAAACGGACCACATTACCAACCCATTCATGCCAACCCCACTCCCCAAGTCAAACCCATCGTTTTTAACAATTATACATCTCCATGGCTCCACCTCCTCTATCTCTGAAATTATTACGAGGTTAAGAATTATCCTAATACTCCCCATATGCACCTTTCATATATTTCCGATATATAATAAGACATTCAGCTCAAACATAGAAAATTGCAATGGGACATATGCCGTTACAATTTTATCGGCAATCAGATCATGTGCACAACATAAAAACTAGTTACCAAATATGCGTCTATTTCCAAGAGGCAACAGATCTGCCAGCAATCCTAAGCTAATCCAAGTAAATACTCAAATGATTTGCTCAATCTCAATATAATCTATAGAGATTCCAATGAAACATGCACATATCAGCACTGGTTATTACTAGGACTATATGCATTCCGCCTTGGGTAGGAACTCTGTATTTCATGGCCATCATATAAATATTCACAAATGTAAGCAAAGGCAATGACCTTTTCTCTTCTGTTGATGGTGAAAATTCTACATTTATATGCAAATAAACCGATATCCTATTGCCAGAAACCGGCAGCCAACTTGAATCTTCATTTCAAGCAATGTTTTGGGACCCATAATAGAATACAATAAAATGTCATCAACTTTTTAACATGGTTATTTCATCTGCTGCTACAGCTAATTCTCTTATGAGATGGATCCTTCTAAAATATTAACTTTGATGTTGCCATTTAAAAATACATTGGCAGCCAATCATGTCACTTGGTTAATGACTAACAGATGGATTGCAAGCACATACGCAGTCAACTGACTTACAAACGTTTCAAACTAAAATCTGTCTGTTAGCCATGAAAAAAATGGGTGGTGACTGCACCCAATATTTTCAAGTAATCTTTAATGTTCCCACAAGAAAATATGATACTCAGACAAAACAGAGGGAGAACCACCTAAGAATCAAATTGTGTAGAAGGATTGTGAAGAGCTTGAGCTAAGAAATAATAACAGAACATTGTACTAAATCACCATAAACATTTATCAATCATTTACTAACGAAGATATTGACAGAATTATAGCTTGCATCTGGTTTTGAACATTACTAAAAGGCAGGAAAGAGTACATAGTGACACAAAACTGTAAATGGCAAAGCTAAGCATAACCTATTGACGCCAAAATTTTCAAAAAATATACTAACCTTGATGTATTGGCTGTAGCTCAAATTTAATAACTAGATTTTATCTATTCTTGCCGGAAAAGGAACAAGCAAAAAAGAATAGCTCCTCCAGTGCTTGACAAAAACCATTTCACTGTATAATTATTTTGACTCTGCTAGAAAACAATATTCACTTCCTTCTCATTCATCTCAAATACATGATCTCTTGCATCACTAAGAGCACTCTGCACAAAATGAGTTAAT
The DNA here is from genome assembly GCA_948099555.1 of Croton setiger. Taxonomy (NCBI): domain Eukaryota; kingdom Viridiplantae; phylum Streptophyta; class Magnoliopsida; order Malpighiales; family Euphorbiaceae; genus Croton; species Croton setiger. The sequence goes on from CANUEY010668909.1 coordinate 7,272, forward strand.
TTATAGAAAAGCACTTCAAATGAACAAAAATAGATGGACAGAGTTTCCAGGGTGAGAAAGAAATCAAAATACCTGACCAAATTTTGTAAGGAAGTTATTTGCAAGGTTTAAGGAAGTAATTTTCACATCTTCATTAGCCTTGAGTGCTTGAGCAATAGAAAAAGCTCCATCATCCTGTACACAATTTTCATTATCAAAAGTGCAGAATGTTTTTCGTTTGGAAACAAACTTAAAGAAAATAGCAAGTATTTACTCTTATTTCATTGAATCCTAAGTCAAGTTCAGTCAGAACTTCGTTAACCACTTTCAAGCTGCGAGCCAGGCAGACTGCACCCTGCAAAATATGTAGATGATGTAGATACATAAGATACTCTCATCGGAATGGCCCCAAAACTATAAAAGGCATATGAATTGCAAAGAACAAACTTCATCTCTAAGTCCATTTCCTCGCAAGTCTAGAATCGCTATGGTGTTATTGTATTTTAAAGTATCTGCAATGTGCTCTGCACCCTTTGCTCCTATCTGCGGGAAATTTCATGTCACATTGTAAGAATAATTAAGCAAATGATTCAAAACTGGGCAGACATGGATATTTACCTGGCACCAGCCAAGCTTTAATGCTTTTATGTTTCCATGAAACTTCAGAACTTCAGACAAAGCCTTGGCTCCATCAGGTCCAATAGGATTATAACCAACTTCCAACTGTGTGTGTGTGTGTGAGAGAGAGAGAGAGAGAGAGAGAGACTCGTTACAATACAAAATTGAAATTGGGTAGAAAGAGGAAAACAATTACACAATGGTAAAAGAGTGAGGTCCCACAGTTGTGATGACGGTGTTGTCTTTCAAAACTTGAGCTATATCACTAATTCCTTTAGCATGTATGTTATTTCCACCCTATAAGTTCGATAGAAATGTTTGTCAAACAACTCTTCAGCACAAAATAAAGCATAACTGACAGCAATTACATAAGTGAAGCATTCCCTTCTCACCAGATCTATGATTGTCAGGCTCCGATTTTGCTTAAAGGCATCTGCAATCTTTTCAGCACCCTGATAAATATTAAGGAGAATAAATAACAGAATGAAAGTCCAAGCTACAGTCATCCTTCAGCATTAATTTTATTTATATATGTATCCAAGAAGCTAAATAATGAATGCAGAAAAATGTTTCATAATTCTTCACCTCATCACCGATGTCATTCATGTACAGATTCATCCAGAACAAGCTCTTGCTCTTCTTTATATATTCAGCAACATGAAAAGCTCCCTTTGCACTAATTGAGTTGTTGCCAAGATCTAGATGGGTAAGTTTGGCTGAAAACCAAGAACCAAAGGATGATTTTTTAATACAATGAACTTGGGTGTTTTTTGAAATTGATTATTGAGCAACCAAACGCACCTTTGCTAGAGGATAACCCTGACATCAAGACACGAATTCCTTCATCACCAATAGAGTTTCCTTGCAAGTGAAGTTCCTAAATACATATAACCTTAACATTCATATATTCAAATGTCTATTCCCAACTTGGCATTACAACAGAAAACTAAACGATAAAGTCCAACAATTGTAAGATTGAGATAATGTTATCTTGCATCAAAAATTTACCACTGAAAATTTGTTGCAATCACAAGGCACTTCGTCAGTGACTATTTATAAAAAATTAATTTGCTCCCAAATAAGTTACAATCAAGAAAACAAGACCACATAATATATACTTGAGTTTCTCTAAGTGAGTATATGCTCATGCAAGGGTGTGCATGTGCATTTGCAAAAGTTTGATAGAGTTGCCTAATAGAGCCAAGGGGATCGATAATAATACTGTCTTTTAGATTGTATAATCATACCTCAGTACCCTGCCTTTGAAAGCAAAGTTTCAATGACAACAAAGAAAAAATCAACAGTCATTTCCATTCCTCTATTCATCATTTGTAAGAATCTAAATTTGCCAAAATCCACTTCATTTGGAATATAAAGGATTGAAAAAGATGAAAAAATGCCAGCATAACATGTACCCTTAATGCCTTGTTCCCCTCGAGTCCTTTAGCCAAAGCATTAGCCCCCAGAGCACCGCCATAATTGCCGCTTAACAGTGAGAGAATGTCAGCAAGATTTCCAAAGTAACATAAAGAAAGTGCACCACTGGAAATATATATCTAATGCTGTTCAAGAACCCAGCCAGATGAAATTCAAATGGTTGACAGATATAAAGAACATACAACAATAGTAACCCAAACAAGGCTTTTTGGGAGAAATAATCCATAGAACTACTCACTTGAGATATAGACTTCGTACAGTGCTATTTTCCAGAAATGCTCCAGCAAGACTTGTAAATCCCTACTTCCATATCCAAAGAGAAAACATATTTAGCAACTCTGACAAATTTAGCTAGAATCTAATAAAAGTTGAGGTGACTGCATACAGAATAATCAATCATGTTGTTGTTGAGTTCAACCACCCGCAGGGTTGAATTTTTCTTCAACAGATCTGCTATAGCCCTTGCACCCTGAACAGATAAAGAATAACATGTCAGGCATAAAATGCCTTAAGTTATGCATATGAATTACGTAGGCTACATAAATGTAGGTCTCATGAACCATTTAGAAACAAAAGCTAACCTCATCACCCAAGTCAGCACTGTTCAGCTGGAGCTTTTCAATACCCCCATTATCCACTAATATATCACATAAACTCTGATTGCAATGAAAGATGGAAGAAGAAATGAGTTTTCTCAACCAGGGAGGAACTCGCAGAATGAACATTATCCTTATGCAAATAGACTGTCGGACCGTAAAAATTATTAGAACTACAGGAGAACCATGTGGTGGTTATTCCCATCATTAGCACCAACAAGAAAAATAGTTTTAATACACATGGGAGGAAGCAAATTGAAACTTCCCTAAAACTAAAAAACTAACAAAAAGAGTAAAAAAACTGAATCTGGAACAAGTTCCAGAAATAACCTTACACATTTTCTTTACCACTTGAGATGCATATTTCAAATGTGTAACAGCTAGTCCTAGAAAAGTAGACATGGGCTGACCTTTGCTCCTTCATCTCCAATAGGATTCCCAGATAAGTTTAGTGTCTTCAACACAATGTTTGATTGAAGAACACGATCAAAGGCCTTTACTCCTTCAGCAGTAATCCCATTTGCAGCAAAATTAACTTCCTCTAATGTCTGAAAAACAGCTAACATACTGTCAGTTAATTCATAAAGAAAACTTTTATCACTGAATATGATATTCAAAACTCAGTCTAATAGCAGTTAGATTACATTTTAAACGTACTGCATAGAAAGAAGAACTGACACAATGATTAAGAATACGTCCACATTAAACATTCAAAATTCAAAGAAATATGACCTGATTGTATGCTAAGCTCTCAGCAAGGAAAAATAGTCCTTCATCTCCAAAATTACATCCTGATAAATACTTGACATTCAGGATCAGACTTATGGTGGAAGAATGAAATTATATTACAGCTGTACATTTGAAATGTTGAACAATAAGGCATAATATGAAGAAAGAAGAATTGAATGAAAAGAAACTAATTACGCTGATTACATCTGAAATGTCAAAGTGATGCAAAACGCAGAGGCCTGAATTATGTTTAATCATCATTAGCTTAACAAATTCTAATTAGTTTTTCAAGTCCCATTTATTTTTATGTTCATGCTTCATAATTGCAGGCTAAAATAAGCGGTATAAAATGATTATGATTATGCTGCTTCAAATGTTGCCGGAGGTAAATATATTACACCATCAAATCAAACTAGAAGTCAAAGTTTATATGTTTCCTTTTAAGGGGCCAATTGTTTAACTGCTTTGCAGAAATTTTAGAGGCTTCACACAGCAATATGGTGGAGGTGATACCTAGCAAATTCTAAGCATTAAATATAAATATTCTTTTCCATCATATTTTGATCCACAAGCAAATTGCAAAATACTTCTAGATTGCTATTTCTAGCCATCATTTATGGAAATAGAACTCCAGATATTGCTGCCTCCCAGACAGTAATATATAGAGTTTGGTCTGCTGGCAAAGTAACGGATCAGCTGCAGGAGTCAATATATTCTTTGTTTAATGTCACTAGAATTCTATTCATTCCAAAATTTGAATCTTCACAATAAACATAATAGTTTTGCAATCATAGCCCTCAAAATTCTGAAAATTCATGGAAAGTTCATTCTTTGTTCAATAAATTAGGGTTAAGCACACTACCAAAAGATCATAAATGAAGTAAAAAGGCGTCAGTATCAATTGAATAAGGAAACGGGGAGCACACAGAGTCTGCATTGACACCAGATACAAACATTTTGCCATCAAGCAAGGAAAGCCAATTTATGGTACAGTGAAAAGTGAAAACAATATGAACACAGAGAAAAATAAATTCTATCACTAAAACCTTAAATGAAAGCAACAGCATGCAAGTATCGAATTATTCCACTCAACTTTCACTTAAATTAATCATCCTACTTAAACCTTGCTGCAGCAAAAATGATCTATCCAGCATACCTGACATGTCAACGATGCTAAATGACCTAAGTTCTTTGGCAAATTGATTGAGCTTCTGCTTGGCCTCTCTGTCAATCTTTGCAGTGAGACCAGGAAATAAATTTGTTCCGGCAGCAAAAGACCAAGTCATTCCTTTGGATGGAGATTTATTTTCCACAACCGCTGGTTTTTTTGGCTGAGGCATCATCACCTTCTCCACCAATTTCCACATAACTGTCAGCTGAAGGCATAAATTAGAACATACAAATACAAGCGGACTGCATTGGCCGGTGACCAATGTCGCAATTAAGAAACAATTATCAAATCCTCGATTCCTATAATCAAACTATCATTACGATTACGATCAATCATGGAGACAGTGCTTCAAAACGGAGCTAAACTAACAACAGCATACAAATTAAAAACTTTATTCAAAAAAAAAAAAAAGCGACCTGCAAGTTTCATTTTCCATACCAAACGTAATGGCGACAAAAGCGCCGGCAGGCACAACAAAGGAGGCAATCTGCTGAACCGGAGCGTAAGGGAAGGCACTCTCCGCCTGAGACTGCCTGTATACTTTCCGGCCAGTAGCCGGGCGTCGGGAACCATTGTTCGCCCTCACAATCAGACTTCTGAACCTTAAACATCTTCGTCTACTGGTAAACGACAATGAAGTGTTAGGCAACGACAATAGCAAGCCGTGAGCACGATAGCACGAAGAAGAGCTGACAGAAGCTTCGGATTGTAGGCTAAGTGAAATCTTCATCAAACAATAGAATTATTAGATTACATGTAATCAATAGTAGCCAAGAGAAAGAAGAGAACAGGAAATTAACAATGGAGTAATACATTTTACCTTAGGTTGAATATACGTGGAGAGAGTAGAAGTGTAGCCCATAGATGCGAGTGAGTTTATATGCGCATAAGGAGTATAGTTTCTAATCCTCCGATTAGTGAGAAAGGAAGAAGACGATAATGCGTCGAATCTCCGGAATGTCGTAAAAGCAGGAGAATAGCTTGTCTCTGTGCTCTTTCGCTATCAGCTATCCGATTGACTTCGAAACGAGAACCGGTGGGATTTGATTTGGGCCAAGTCACGGCATGGCCAAGATCCAGCCCACGTCTTGAACAAAATTGGGCTTTGGCTGGGCCCATTTTTTAGGGACACAGAAATTTTTTTTTCTTTTTTGGTTGAGATAAAGGGACATATACAAACTTGGGAAAATACCAAAAGTGCTTTAAACATAGGACACAAATGGTAGTTTCATTTTTAGAAAATAGTACAAAATATTAATATCACAAACAAATCTAGGAAAAAAAAAATACATCTATAATATCCTCCACATGCACGCACAATCTTTTTCCCTTCTAAAAAAAAGCAAAAAATCATCAGAAATACTCCAAACTCTACTACTGCCGATTTCCTCCACCTGCTACCAACGATGAATGAGAGACACCAGTCGACAGTCCTCAAGCCGATGAGTCTTCCGATACCCTCATGTTCAACATCGAATGATCAAAATCGGCCAAAATCCAAAAGAAATCTACTGGAACACTCGCCGAAAAATCATGAATCTTGGCAGCTTCCATCGAGTAGCAATCTCAAGGTGAGTTTTTGAAACTCAATTATGAATCTCTAATAGAAAATGTTTCTACAACACTACATAATCTCGACAAAACTCAACGGCGAGCTTTGATGGTAATTGGAACTTAAACAACAAACTTCGTTTTGGTTTTCATTTTTCTGAGTTTTGAGCGCCGCCTTAGCCAACGATTAACGAAGTTCCACCAACGCCTTACTCGTCATGTCACCAACTTCACATCTCTGTCAATTCAGTTATCCAATCAACAACTAGGAGTTCTGTGACAACCCTATTTTTATATACGTCGTTTATTAAACACATCACACTATTTTATTTTTTTTATAATTATATATATTCATATTATACATGGCACATATTATTTATTATAATTTACAATAGCTGTCACATGCTTTACTTTATATCATATAACATATACATTTATAAACAACATATTTTACAGTATCATACTTATGCATTATTTAACATAATAAAAAATAATTATACATGTGGATGCAATAATGAGGAAGAGAGGTATTATGCTGCAACTAACCAACTTGTGAAAAATTGAGTGCAAAATGTTGTACTTCATGCTGTGACCTAACTCTGTCAGTTGCAGTCAAGAACGTAAAACATAAATTGCGATTTGGTTGAGTCGCATACTCAGCAAGTATAAACTACTATAAATTAAATTTGCAATATCAATAAATTTCATAACAATAATTAATAATGTTAATATATTCGTCCTTATGTCATATGATCCTGTTTAATTTGGTTGTGACCCATGAAGTCAAGTACTGTCTTGAGAATTTCATATATCATATGGTTGGTCAGTATCAAATTCATGTATGACCCGAAGGTCCATTTGTCAAATCATACATTAACCTATGGGTCCCGCCTATAAAATCATATAATGATTCGTGGGTTCCACCTATAATATTAGGTAAATACAATGTCAAGATGATCACAACTCTCTTATAATATTAGGTAAATACAATGTCAAGATGATCACAACTCTCTTATTAATTCTTGTATGAATGCTTTTGTATGACATTTATATAATCATATGTATTATCATCTCAATTTCAATTTAGTCAATTAATTGAGTTTTAGTATCGATCCAACAAACAATCAATATCTTAAGTAATCAATTGATCAGAATTATATGCCGATCCAACAAACAGTCAATAGATTAAAATCTCAATCACAAATAATAAATCATTTCAATTATCATTTCTAAAGTTTATATTTACGTCAAAATTAAATAATCTTATATAATTCAATATAAATAAATCTTTAATTTTCATCATTTACATTTCATATGAAATGAAATGCATGATTTTATATTTATTATTTTTTTATCATATTAATAATATTTCAAAAATATTTTTATTTCGTTTAAATTTCAACTCCCGACATACATTTACTATAATTAAAATATTTAATAAGGCTATTGGTATTTAATATTAAACTTAATTTATCATATATCAATTGCATTTTTTACAATATTTATCATAATTTAGTTTAATTAATTGACCAATTAGTCCAATTTATAAAATAAATTCTAAATTAAACCCAAAAAGACTTAATTGCATAAGTTTTAAAATTTTCATGGGTTTAATTGAAGTCCAGCAGTAAGTTCAGGGTCAATTTACAATATTCATAAATAAATTAGGCATAGGGACCTAATTGAAAAGATTTAAAAGTTCTGAAGGACTCAATTTCATGCGCTCCAGAACTTCAAAGACCAAAATATGATTTGGTGAAATTATAATCCGAAAAGACTAAATTGAAAAGAATTCATAGTTTCCGGAGGGACCCAATTGCATAAACTTATAATTTTAAGGAAAAATTTGTAATTTTATAAAATTCTGGTACCCTGAGGGAAAAATAACTCGAAACGCAGACTAAACTGCGTTTTAGTCGTCTTCTTCCCGGGCAGCCTGCAACTTGGTACTATTCATGTGAACAATAACCTGGATTTTCTAGCGATTTTCCTCCATTTTCCGACGTCCTCTTGACTCCGACAGTTCACCCAATTCAGTTAGACCCTTTCTCGACAGCCTGAGCTCCCCATGCATGGCGGTTACTTCTTTATTTTCTCTTTTTTCTTCCTACCCTGTTTTCAATTTCTTTATTGTTTTCTCTCTTTCTTCTTCATTTTCACTCTTCTCTCCTTCCTCTTTTGTTCCTATACTTCCTCAGATGTTAAGAATCATCTTAATTTTCTTTTTCCTTCTTTCTTTTCTTTTCTTTTCTCTCGTGCTTTGTTTTCTACTTCAGTTTTTTTTTCCCCTTTCAATTTCTGATTCCTCTCAATCCAAGTTTGCGAGTGGTGTGATTGTTCATGTCAATAGTGAAGACAAATGCATCAACGCTCATTTATACATTGGATTTGTCTATAGATATTATTGGCTACTAGTATTACTGAAGAGAAATGGTTCAAAACAAAATAAATGAAAGCACTAATAATGGAGTGTCTTCGTCTAACTTTTGGTACGAATTCGGATAACATTGACAATTCCCATTTATTTTTTTTCTCTATCAATTTCAAAATATAATTAATTTAAAAAAAAAGTTAAAATTTGTTAATTTAATATATTTATCATAATACTCTTATTTTAATATATTTAAAATAATTATTATTTATTATCATTACAAATTTAAAAAGACTTATACACTAGAAAAAAAAAAACATACTTATATTTTAGAATGGAGTGAGCATATTACAAGTGAGCTTCCATCTCTAATCCATATGTGGGTTTTTCATCCTAAGTGTTTTGTATGCATGATTAGTTCTTCTAGGTAAAAATACAATTTTATTTATCTGAATAAAATAATCTAATTTGATTGTAGTTTTTTTTTTTTTTTTTTTAAGGATTCGCTACTTTCTCATTGAAGGAATATATTATTCATAAATCTGCATTATTAAGCATAGGTTTGGTTTTTTTTTTTTTTTAAATAACAAAACTTAGTCAAATTGGAGGAAAAAAACATTTTCTAATAAAATAAAAAATGAAAGTGATTGATTCAAATTGATTTCAATAGTTTAATCAATTTTTGCTCAATTTTGTTATTTAAACGTGTAAATTGACTACTCATAATTTTTAATCAAAAGTCAAAACCTCTGATTGTAACGTCTATAAACTTACATTTATATTTCTGTTTTGTTTTTCATAAAAAGATGATTTTATCTTTATTCATATCTGCAAAAACTTTTATTTTAAGTTATATATTTTGAAAAGGACTTTTATTTGAAGTTCATTATATTTAAATTTAAGAAGTGTAAAAAAGAGTGCATAATCTGATTTCCTATCGCAATAACAAGCAAGAAATGAATGAATAGTCCGGTGATAAATAAGATTATGGTTGTGTGCCATATTATCGAATAGGTTGAAACTTCCTGCCATCTCATACTTTTAAAAAAAGAAAAAGAAACTCAACTGAAGTTACAATTTTAAAATGAGCTTGAGCTAAAAAATGTGCCACACAATTGGCTTCTCTAAAACAAAAAGTAGCAGAAAAAGAATCAAAAGAAGAAATAAGAGTTTTCAGAATCAACGTACCCGTCCCACCATAAGTATAAGCTACCAAATTATGAACCAACATCCCAATCATTTCTTCAGAAACTGACTCCTATTGCAGACGTTAAAAACCATACCTACGAGCTTCTCTTAGGGCCATAATAGGGGTAATCGAAAATTGAAACTGCTATTTTAAACCAAACACAGAACCGCCATCTGCATTTAAAAAACCAGCCCTAACCCCACAATGCATAGCAGCATTGGTATTAATTTTAATAATACAAACCTCACTCAGGTGGTTGCCATGGGTAACATCGCCTATCCTGTGACCTTCTCGATTCGATTCGTTTCTTGATTTAACAACTAACAATTATTCTTCTTGAATTCGAATATGTAATTATCACTAAATTTAAATTCATTCCAAGTAGTATTTGTTTTTTATTTATCTAATTCACCTAATTTATGACCTCCTATTTTACAATGTGTGTGGGGTTAGGTTTTCTCATAATGTTTAAGTTTCTCGGGATAAAATTGATAAAAAAATCATTGGGTCTTGAACCGCCAAGATCACCGCCTTGTTGAGGTACATCCATGTGAACCGCGGGGCTTGAACTGGAATGGTGACCACATGTAGATAAAGAGATGATCTGATTAGTCCTTGAGGATGAATGTAGACAAACTGTTTATACTAATACAAGCCAAACATCATCAAATATCCAACATGATCTGTTTCGGGGGGAAAAAAAAAGAAACATGAAAGGTATGATGGAAAAGTGGAGTCTTGCTATTGCAACCCTGGCGAAGAAACGGAAATGCCTTCCCGTACACAGATTCTTCCAAGGAAAAACAAAAGAAAGACGCTTCCAAATTTTGACAAAATAAAATAAAATTTAGCCTCCTACTTTACATACATTACCTAATCTCTTATTATTTTGTTTTAAATATAAAAAATTTGTGTGTAACTTATGAAAGTTAAACAAGCAATTATAGAAAAATAAAATTAAACATTCATACCTCATAAAATTCAAATTTCTTCCTTAAACAACAATATACATGCACTAAGAGAAAATTTTGATTAAGATAGTGAGTGTTGATAGGTTGACTGCGAAAAGTTTGATTTAGTTCATTTTTTAATTATTGCTATAATAATTATTTTAATTTTATTGAAAAGTTCATAGTATATCTATTTATGTGGACTATTCATCTTTAATTTAATTATTTTTAAAATAAACCAATAATAATAATAATAAAAATAATAATAATAAAAGTTAAAATTAAATATACACAAAAAATTTAACAACCTGTTATCATATTAATTTAAACTTTAAAGAGCTAAAATAAATATAACACTAAAATATTTTATTCTTTTTAATATTATGTAACTGTAAAATGGATGAAACGTAATCGAAATAAATAATAATATGAAAATTAAAAAACCTGTTAATTAGTAAATTTGATCAAATCTCATGTAACTGAAGGACATTATCCCTAATATTATTTGGACATTAACATGTATAAAAATTTATAAACTTTAACAAATTTTTTAATTATTTATGATAATTGTACAACAATAATAGATGTAGCGAGACATAACATATTTGAAATATGAAAGATAATAAAATGTCTAAATAAATTTAAGTTGGGTGGTGATATTTTTTGGGAATTATTGACCCTACGCTATTGTTGTATAATTCTATTTAAACGACATGAGTTTTATACTGGTTATAAAAAATTTGTTGAATAGGTACAGTTGTCCACGTAGTATTTATAGCTGACATATAATTATTATTAGAGTAATGTCAAAAATCAACAAATAAAATAATAATAAAGCCGAAACAAGTCCATTTCCGTTGGCTGTACAAGTCAAAGTCAAAAACACATTCTGTTTTACTTTTTTTTTTTTTAAAAAAATTATAATTTGCAAATTAACAAAAAGAGGATATTTCTTTCAAAAAAAAAAAAAAGAAAAGAAAGGAGGATATGGGTTTTGTGGTAGCTGTGGCAGTCAATGCATTGACGCTGGAAATAGCACATTCGTCAATACCACATTGCCAGGGTTCCATCCAGGTCGATGTCGTGCTCTACTGCTCCTACGCCTGCTAGGATTTTTTATTGCTATAATAAGCAGCACGTTGAATAACCGGGAACACAAAAAAATACAAAAATTTTAAATGCAACCACGCTTTGTGTTCTAGGTCGACCTTAATGGTAAAGTTGTGGCAATCAGCTGAGGATCGAGTCCACATACTTCCCCCCTCCCATTTAACACATTTTATATAAGAATTCGACACGCATAATTTTGCTAAAAAAAACAATAACAAATTTTATGGTCTGCTTTAGTTGCTTGCTTTCTCATAACGGTTAGCTTTCATATTTAGTATATTTCATAATGATTGTCGTTAATCTTAATAATGACCGCTGAAGATATAAAATAATAATTCATCAACATATAGTTGTTTCAATAAGAAAAATTGCCATAAAAATAAAAATTAATGAGATGGATAATAATAATAATAATAATAATAATAATAATAATAATAATAATAATAATGCAAAATAAACTAAAAATCCAATCATGCAGAAATTGATACAAATAACCTCTCAAAAAGGAGGTCCATATGTAACATTACATCATTGTTACCGACAAAGAAAAGGAGAAGAATACAATTATACTGTAGATTTGGTCAACTATTTTTTTTCCTAAATATTATTGGTCAATCCCAAATAAGCAGTTAAGGGTAAAATAGACATTGACAGTAATCCATGCCATTAAAGATATGAATTGATATTTGTATTATGCAAATGATTCTCATAATGATGAAACAATGAGAACAATCAAACGAAAAATAAAGTGAATTAAATTCCTAATAAATAATATGAATAATTAGTTTCAGTTCTCTAAAATTTTATATAATATGCGGTTTGATCATTTTATTTTAAAAAATATTTATAAATCTATAAAATTTTATTATTCTACAATCGGATCATTTTATCTAATTTTTTTCATTTTAGCATTAAATTGTGTTAAAAAAAATTAAAATATCCTTATATTATGTATATTTTAAATTTTTAAAATTTACATTAATTATTCTCAAATTATTATTAATTTTTTTATTTAATTTTAATTTTTAATAATAATAATAATAATAATAATAATATTATTATTATTATTATTATTATTTATTTTTCATCTCATTAATTAATGTAAAATAAAATAATAAATTATAATTAAAAATAAATAATAAATATTTTTTATCACATTTCCTTTTTTTTCTTTTTCTTTTTTTTTTCCTTCCCTATTTTCTTGTTCCTCTTTGCCTCCATTTTAGAGCAGCAACAGACCGCCATAGCCACCGCGTCGTCACTTCGCTTTCAGTTGCCCTAGCCACCACTTCCTTTTCTTCTTCTTTTTCATCTTTTCTTTCACTTCTTTTCGGTAAATCCCCAAAATCAAAGAGTCAAAAACTTCGAAACTTTGCCAACGTTGATACGTTGCTCCAACAAATGATTTAAGGCCACCAAATGACTCCTTATTGTCCAAGCTTTCCATTTCTATCCTCCAAGTTGGTAGATCTGTGGCCGAAGGAGTAAGATCAAGAATCCTCCATACTTACTTATTTCTTGCCTTTTTGGGATGGGTAACTTTTTTTTTGTTCAAATTTCTCTGATTGTGTTAAATATTTTTCATTGTCTATTCTAGTTTTTTTTTTTTTGTTGGTGTGTGTTTAGTCTCGACGGAAACAGAAAATCAGAGTAGGGATGGTTGTGTGTGTTTGCGATAATCTGTTGGAGGTGGTCAATGTTCAACCTTTGGTCCAACATTTAAATGAGAGTGTTCTTCATCCAAGAAGAAGAATATAGTTTTATCCAACAATAATATTTTCAACAATAATCATAATAATGGATAAAAATTTTAAAATATTACAAAGAGGGGTATCTTGTTCTTATTTTAAAATTATAAAAAAGAAATTGACTTTTTCAAATGGCTAACAAAAATTTAAACAAAAAGTGAAATATAAAAAATCTAAGGATCGAATTGTAAATTATATAAAGATTTTAGATATCTTAAAATAATTATCCCTAAATAATATTCTCTAAATAATATTGAAGAATAATTAAGAGTCAGTTAATTACAAAGAATTCATCTTTGCTAATGAATTTGAAAGGTAAGCGAGAGCAAATTGTGCATGTAAAGCTGCCCCAATAGGAAAAGCTTTCTCATCAATCTTAAAATAAGGATTATGAGGTGGATGAACAATTCCAAGTTCTTCATTTCTTACCCCTAAAAGAAAGAAAGCTCCTGGAATTTTTTCTTGATAGAAAGCAAAATCTTCACTCCCCATGATTGTGGGAGATAATTGGGTGTTTTCTTCTCCAAGTAAATCAATTGCAACTTGTCGGGCAAATTCATAAATTCTAACATCATTTACCGTTGGAGGAATTGTGGGATTTCCATCTCCTGTGAAATCAAATTCAGATGAACATCTATGTACTGCTGCTTGTCCTTTAATTACTTCTTGTATTCTTTCTCTAAGTGCATGGAAACCTTTACTGCTAAAAGCTCTGAAAGTTCCAGCTATTGTTGCTGAATCTGGTATAACATTAAATGCTGTACCTCCATTGATCATTGCTACAGAAACCACCTGGAATTAATAAATTACCCATTACCCATTCATTAGAATTAACTAATTTTTAATTACTTTACTTAAATGAAGAAAAGAAATCCTTTTTTTTTTAAAGAAAAAAAGGGTACCTGAGCTTCTAAAGGATCTGTTTCCCTTGAAACAATCTGTTGCAGACTAATTACAGAAGCTGAAGCAGCCAAAATTGGGTCAATTGATTGTTGAGGAATTGCTGCATGACCCCCTTTTCCACTAATTTTTGCTTTGAAACTCCCACAGCCAGCGAGAAATTCCCCGGGCCGTGAAGCAACTACTCCTACAGGATATTTATGAACCACATGCAACCCAAAAATGGCTTCTACATTAGCAAGCACTCCTGCTTCAATCATGCCTTCTGCTCCTTGCCCTTGTTCCTCAGCTGGTTGAAATATAAGCACAACCGTTCCCTGCAATTTATATTCACTACCCATTTCACTAATTTTAATTTTTTATTATTCCAATCCATAGATTGAAATTTCCAAATTGAAATCAAATCTTTCAACTACCTGCAACATATGTTTCAATTCTTGTAGAATTTTAGCTGCTCCGAGAAGCATTGAAGTATGCGCATCATGTCCACAGGCATGCATTTTCCCATCTACTCGACTCTTGTGTTTCCATTCATTCAATTCCTATACACATCCAATCCGAAAATCAAAATTAGTTTTCGGTTTAGTCATATGTCAAATCTATAAAAGTGAAAACAGAACGAACCTGAATAGGCAGAGCATCCATATCAGCTCTTAAAGCAACAAATGGTCCCGAACCTGATCCGATAGTTGCCACAATACCTGTTTTAGCGACGGGCCATCGATATGAAACACCAAGTTGATCGAGTTCGTGTCTGATGATTTTACTGGTTTCGAATTCTTCAAAAGCAAGCTCTGGGTGTTCGTGGATTTTTCTTCTAATATTCTTCATCCAATTGACAGTGTCTGGATCATTAGCAAGAGCAAAAACTCTGTCTTTGATTGAAACATTTTCAAGGATTGAAGATTGAAAGTTTAAAGAAAAGCAAATGGGTACGATGGAAATAAAGATCAGGAGAGGAATATGAAGAAGAGGGGCCATAGATGAGTCTGTTGTGTTTGATTCTCATCCAAACTCTCATCATAATAATGGAATTTATATTGTGGAATGCAATATATATCCTTTTACTATTTCAAAACAGAACATTTACCCACGTTTTCATTTCATCTTTTGTTGTTTGCGAATTTTGATTTGGTGAGTTATTGTAGGATGCGGTGGTTTTAAAAAAATCTAAAAAGATATATTTAATCATAAATTCCTTATTTGATTTTAATTTTTGAGGTATTATTGTTGAACCTCGTGTGACATATGGTATTACGATGATATTAGATAATATTTTTTTTTAGAAAATTTATGATACCATATAATGCTAGTTAAATAAACAATATTAGTTAAATAATTTATTATTTTTAATAACCCTTTATTTGATTTGATTTTTAAATCAGTAGCTTCTTTTCTTTAAAATTTATTCCATTTCGAAACTTTCTTTGATTCCGGTGGTGGTTCAGTTGTTTTCAATAAATCTATTTTTAAATAACATTTTTGTTTAAAACGAGTTATTGTAAGTTCTAAACAACTTGAGTAGCATTCACAGTTGGATTTAGGTTGTGAATAACGGTTGAATAATTATTCATTGTTTGGTTCAGAAAAAGTTCAATTTGATTCAAATTCAATTTTTAAGTGATCTGAATTTGAATTTTAAATAATACAAATTCAAAACGAGCTTTCTGAGTTTAAATATTTATGAACCAAACTTTAATCTAAAGTAATTGTTCGCAAATTATTCAATGAATCATAATAAATGGATGCGAATATTCGAATCAAACTCTCAAGTCGAATATTATTGGTGCAATTTACTATTATTGGATTAGTCACAGATTAAACGGATTCTATTTCAAATCAAGCTTTCAATTAAACTCTCTAATCAAGTTAAAAGAGACCAAATATTCTAATCAGACTCTCAAATCAAATTATGAGTTCAATACTCAAACCGAGCTCCAATCTCAGTAAATAGTCACCGAACCGAATTCAAATCTTAATTTGAAGTTCGAAACGAACCGAACATTAATATTTTCTTAATGAACTGAAGTTAACCAATTACAGTTCTATTTGAGAGTTAAGAGCATCTCCGGAACATGGATTGCTTCCACTCTATCATCACATTAGAAAAATGAAAATAATTTTCAAAAAATTATTCTCAACGCTAATGCCGATTTGATTGTCAAGTTAACATGTTGATATACAATGTTAAAACAGTAAGCAGAGACAAGGTTAAGGGAGGTGATTCAATTTTTCCACTATGTATTGATTTACAATGTTTTAATGTAAATTAATCACAATTAGTGTGATTGATTTGCTGCTGATTTACTTTTTTGATGTTGTCAGATTTGGTAAGTTGTAGATTTTTTTCCATTTCTGCATCATTCTCATAAACAATGTCTGACCGATCTTATATATTTTGAGAGTCTGCTAGATAATGTCCACATCAAAATTGTTATGTTATTGGTTGCATGTTAAATTGTGAGTCCGAAAAATTAAAGAAAATAAAGAGTAGAATGTGTTACTTTGGAAAAAGTTTTGGAAAAAGTTTTTTAAAAGTGAAAATCTACAAATAATGTTTAACCCATCAACCGCAATGCGTCATTTGAGATCAATTAAAAAATAAAAGAACTAAGCAGGAAATGCCCCATAATTTTGGAGGTCTGACTTGTGCACGAACTTTAGTTTATTAAGTGTACCTGTGAGCTTTATATGAAAACAACGTTTTTTTGACTTATTAAATATGAGTTCAAACTGAAGTTGGTATATTCAAACTTAAGTACCAAAGTTGGAGCTTCACTATTTCTAAATCAACAAAGCTCAAGTTTGAATTTTTGTTTAATTTTTTTGGGCGCAGCTAAATCAGAAAGATTGAGTTCCAATTTTTTAAACTTTGTCAAACTCTTACCATTATATTATATATTTGGAGATGTTTTGATACTTATTCACTTATCCCTTATAATTTTCTTATACTATAAAAGTTGCTTAAAATAAGTTGTATATCATTTATCAAATTATTTATAAAATATGGTAGTCTTTATTTGTGAGTACATTTTAATAAAGTTGAATATGAATAACTTGATTATGGGGATGTTTACCTAAAGTTTTTTAAATTATAAGCAGTTTCTTAATCTATTTAGTTAAGCTTATATTATGCTTATTTTCTCCTTATAAGCAGTTTTAAAATAAGCTGCAACTGCAATTTTTTTTTTAGTTATAAAATAAATGGTTTGAATAAGTAAAATACTATTATACCTTTATTTGTTTTTAAAAACTCCAACATAATAATGTTACATATTTGACTCTAATATTACTCATAGTTAATGTATATCATGGTGGTTTACAAATAATTTATGAGATATTTTAGATAAATAAGTCTATTTTTTATCAGTATGAATTTTGGTATATGGTTCATAACTTATTTTAAGTAATTTATACTCTATAAACAAATTATAAGAAATAAGTTAATAATTAGGTAAACACTCGCTATATATATTGGAGTTTTTGAAATTAATAAAATTATTTCTTTTTATAAGTAAAAAAAATAGCAAATTCTTAATTTCATTTTTAAAAAATAAATTTTATTAATATTATAATCGAAATAATCATGGTCTTCAGTTGAGAGTGTGGTTTGCAGAGAAGTAAAGACCAAGTTGTTGAATTAGAAAAGGAATAGTCTCGCAAGTCAACTACTTTTTTTAGGAGAATGGTCAAATATATTATTATTTTAATTCCTGAATTTCCTAACGAAATTAATATTCATAACATAAGTTAAAAGTATCACGTGACAAAATATATATAGATTAATTTATCAGATTAAATAAAAAATAAATTAAAATATATGAAGTAATAATAATTTATTAATGATAAAGGAGAGGTCCAATCCAATCAGAAACTGAAAGCAGTGGGTAGACAAGAAGTTGCTTAAAAGACGAAATTAAGGAGTGATGTGTATGTGATATTATTTTATTGGTGCCATCTTCTCTTCGCAATCACAATCAAATCAACATTTTTGCCCACCCACCGTATGCTATCGTATGCTATACTCCACGTGATTTTTGCCAGTCAAATTTATACTCCTTTCCCATTCATTATCTGCTTTTCTAAATTTTTGTTTAAAATCCTTTGATATTAGATTTTCCAAGATGGCTAGCAATTTAGATTGTAGAAACTGTCAAATTGACTAAAATGTCCATAAGTTCATTATTATATTTAATTTTTTTAGTTTATTAGAATTGTGTAATTTTTAAATAAGTTATAGATGCTGTTTTAGGAAATGCGTGAAAAGTGAACATAAAAGCTAACTGCGGGCCGTTTCATTTTCAAATAACATATATTTTGCTAGTATTCCCTTCAATTACTTCTTTCACGTGCTTTTCATGTAAATATACTTTGTGTGGTTCAACCCCATTTTGGCTTCTCACGTTTTCTTTCTGTCCAAAACTGGTTTTCCCCTTTTTCACACAAAATAAAGAGATTTTACGATAACAAAAGATTGCAATCCAAAAATAATAATATTCAACAAAATAATATATACTATTCAACATTAAAAGTAAAATTTTACTCCAATTGTCTCCTTTTTTTTTTTTTTTGCATTGTTAAAATATTCATAGTTAAAATTGATTGTTAACTGTGTTAAACTGATATTGTCGAACGAACTTTTTATAAATTCTTATAAAGCTTGTTAAGCAAAATTATTTATGTTGAATTTTGTTCTATAAGTGGTTGTGTTAAAAAAAAAAAAATTGTGGACCAAAAGAAAGATAAAAAGATGTATTATTAAAAGAAAATATAAAAAATGCATCTCAAGTATATTATTGGTAATTTATATTTTGTAGGGGCATAACGAATTAACATAATCACATCACATCATCATCGTCTATGTCCTCGACTAATAACATCCCCGTATAAAATTAAAATAGCCCGTAAAGTGACAATACATACTTACACCACTCCGTGACAACAAAATAACCCAATCCTTGAAAAAAAGCATCTTTCATTAAAACAAGTGAAGAACCCACCACCCTCTCTCGTCTTTATGTGGTTCACCGCTCACCTCACATATTTCCACATACTTCTAGCTATGCAAAAAAATTTACTCTTTATACAAAATGCTCCCCAAGTTTTGTGGGTTTTTGGTCTGAGTTTTAAGACACTTTTAAGCATTTTTTAATTTAAAACCTAATCATTCACCTGTTTGTTTGGACTTTTTTTTAAGCTTTTTTTATAACAGCAGCAAAATGCTGCTTTTCAATACATGCTATTTTTAAGCCCAAAGCAACAGAAAAAAAAAAAAAACGTAAGCAATGATAAACCCACTCGTTATTGTCCTCTGGGAGTCAACATTGTGAATTAGACATCGATTTTTTATGCTATACCAAAACAAGCAAAATACACATCAATATACTAACCCAACTTTCAAATATAAGAGTTAAAAATATTACATGCTATGGACATTTCATACCTACTACTTTGGGAAGTACAAAATATTTTAGTTCATTAGGGAGGCGTAGCTGGCTAGCTCATTGTGAACAAATTATGCAATTTACAGGAAAAAAGTTACAAGAATGACGGATAGTAATAAAAAGAGGGAATTTTACATTAACAATTGGCTGCTCTCTTATCATCATTTGACAAGCTTAAGAAATAGAGAGCATTTCGGATGCAGCCTATTGATATGCTCAAGGAATAAACATTCTAAACTAATTTTATGAGTGCAGGCACAGCTGATTGCACTGATCCTCTTTATATCACTAAGCTTCCCATGTCCCTCTAGATATCAGAATTCAAAAATTAATTCAAATATATAGCAACGATGAAAAACTGCATTTGGAGTAGATTTTTACCATATTTTTTAGCAAGGCTTTCTCTTATCAACTTTTAAGTGAATATTGAACCATTTCTTTTTCTTACTTCTGTCCCTCATTGATGGTTTCTTATCTCTTGGTTGTCCGTCTTCTTTGGTTTCCCTAAGTGGACCCTTACTCCTACTCTTACTTGAACTCCGTTTCATTGGTGGTGAAACAGTTGTGTACGAGGCATGAATTTCATTCCTTTCCCTAAGAAGTTCATCGATCTGCAAAACATAAATTAGATCACACAATATTCATTTACAAGTTTAGAATCCTCACACAGCATAGAAATAGAATTTTTGCTGGTCCAAACTCACTTCTTGCATTTCTTGTGCATATTTGCCGGTCATTTCTGTAAATTGTGTCAGTACCTGTTGAATTTCCAAGAGAAATTTAGCAAAAGAAAAAACAGAGGGTGGTTTATGCATGATATGTACTGCTCAAGTAAAGTGTACACCTCTCTATATTCACTTTCAAACTTGGATATTTCAGCCCTTTTAGCAAGAAGTTGAGCTTCAACGTCTTGCAGATTTGCCTTTTCTTCTGCAAACGGAGCAGCACAAAGAGCTTCTATTGAGTAGCTTGCACTTTTGAAAAAATTGTCACCTGGAAGAAATGAGAAAGATGTCAAAAGTGCAATCATTTCTAAGTAAATAAGTAATCAAGCAAGCAAGAAACTCAGAACTGACCATAGACCGCAAAAACATGAGTACCAGCCTTCAGTTCAGTTATTTCACAAGGCTGAAACGCATCCAATTTCTTGAAGAAGGCAGCATCAGCATCCTTTGCAGCAGCAATCTGAAGCCACAAACAAAAAAAAAAAAATGGAAAAGATAAGCAACACCAAGTCTTAAAATAAAAATATGACAGCAATCCTTTGACAATATCAACAGGCTCCAGCTCACCGAGTTGGCCGTCAGATCCAATCGATAAACAGGGAAACAAAGGAAATACATTCCAGCAGATGTAAACTTTCCTGTTTTAGCACTCTCCTCCTGCAAGCAAAAGATATAATTTTTAAATAAGCAATAGAAAATGATGAAACGTGTTATGTGTTTAATATGAAGTTAGAATCTTAGATCACCTAGATGCAAGTATTTATGGGAATGGCAGTCAGGACAAGCCTGGGAGTCATCTTATCATGTGTCATTAATTTACAGAAAACTGTTTGTTAATCTGTAAGTATCACAACTTTCAGTAGTACGAAACTGAATTGAAAAATCATACCCTCAACAAACTCAAGCCATTCTAACAGCAGAATCACGAGAAAAAAAGAAAATTCGCGAGTTGTTATCAATGAATAACCAGTCTGGAACTTGGGTATTGTTTGAGAAATAAACAGTAGCTTTAAATGTAAATAAATTCTACAGCGAGCCTTCAATTTTTGCATAGAAAGTGAGGTGAATAAAAGTAGTTTAAAGATCAACAAAAGAAAGAACCATAATAATAAGGTAGTTTAAGTTGGCACAAATGTAGGGTATGCAAAGACAATTGCAGGCAGAAGATTCCTAAAAGAAACCCCTTAGAGTAGCAATTCATTGTTCAAGTTGATTGAGGATCCAGATACTGACACTTGATAAAAGAATAAAACCCAAAATAACAAGTACTGAGATATCTACATATCCAGAGTACAATCTTGAATCTCCTAAGAACTGCAATGCATTTGCAGAGATTAGCAATATTCTGGCAGAGGCATGAATAACAAAGATGCTGATGACATTCTTTAAGATCCATCTAGTACTAGAATGTGCAAGAATTCTTGAGGAGTGGGATATTGACTTCTAAAAGCTACATCCAAACAAGCAAGTGCCTAGTACCTGTAAAGCAAGGCTTAGTCCACCATTTTCTTCCTGGTCAAAATACAACAACTGCAGCAGATGAAATAGTAATGTTAAGGGCCGCTGTCATGATGAATAAAGTAGGACCAGAGCAATTTTAGCACATGATCAATAGAGAATTGTAGCAAAAAAGAACCATATGAACTGGAAGGAAAAACACTTGTGCAACTTTGAAATGATAGACTTAGGAATTGAGGAAGCATAACCAAGTAATGCAACAATAGTAAGCAAAAATTAGAGTAAATGCTTCGGCAGTTTCTGTTTCCCATATTCTCTCATTCAATGACTGTTACAAAGTCAAATTACAGACTGCAAAGACTAACCATCTTCCCTTAGAATAGAAAGCAGCTAGGAAACATGCAATTACGTCAGGATTACAAGAAAAAACCATATAAATGAACACTCTTATGCAGCCTTAACAGGGAACGATATAGTGGCAAACTGCTTCAAGGACAAAAAAGCAAAAAAGCTGAAAGCTTTCAATGATTCCAAGAAAATTACCAACCATGAGCAAAACAAACAGGGAGTTCATGGACAAAATATGAATGCTTCAGAAAATTTTCTCAGCATGACACTCTACAGTCACAGAAGTTACATCCTTCTATAATTTATATCAAAAGCACCCAGCATAGAATAAATTATATTGAAGAGAATCATAATACCAAACTCACACTCCTAAAGTACTGCCAATCAATTGATCTTAACACAGTATTGACCACAACTATACGGATTAGCTATTCCCGTCCTCTTTGCCACTGTTGACCATATTTGTTCTTATCCATACTGTCATATTGCAGAAGTGCCATTCTCAGGAAGCAACAAAATAAAGAACCTCAGTCGCAAATTTCTTTCAACGGACTAAGATTCAATGCCTTCTCCACACCGGTGCACTTTTATATCCCACAATTTTTTACCCCATCACACCCTTGACCAAAAGAAAATTTATAAAACCAAGTTCCAATGCACCAAAACCTGGAACAGACTCACAAAATCCACAAGACATCTCTCATTACATGGCATAATTTGAACAAGGCTAAGATTTCTATATCTAGGCAGCTAAATACATTTTGTGAACCATAGTTGAATGCATTTCAGGCCTCAAATTAAACCAAAGTTTCAGTCGCAACTTACAGAGGCAGCTTTTCCCACCATAATGCTAAAACTCTTACTCATACAGCTTTATGATAAAAGCAACCAACTTTGTCAAGCAATTTTTGAAGCTACATGCATAAAGTTCTGAATAGAGGTACCCATGCAGCTTAGAACCCAAAACTGATTGAGCAGATACAGAAAATGCTCATAGAGTTTTTAATACTGCAACAGTAGAGCAGTCTGAACCTCAGGAAGACATACATAAGACAAGCCCCCAACATTCCCACCAAAATGACAACTGGATTAATACTTCTTTCTAAAGAGAACATCAAAAGGAGTACGAAAGACATCGAATTCACTGCACATCCATATTGCATTCAGAAAGAGATTCGCATAAGATGCTTATACCAGACATTTTATTATATGTACAAACCTTGAACTTGCTTTTGTCAGATGATTGCACTCGACAGACAAATCCAGCTCTTGCCTCCTCTTCTGTTACTGTGACAGAGTAGAAGTGAGCACATTGCTTTTCAACCTGCTTAAAAAGGTGAAGTTTCTAGTAAGCCTCGATAGATTACTCAAATTTATAACTGTTCTAAAGTTGAACACCTAACCTTCCTAGTAATACATTGCCCCAATGGAAGTGGGCGAATAGAAACGACACCATTAAGTGCCTCCTCCAAGACAGTTGCTGATACAGTGGTCTTAATTGGCACACCAAGTTTACTATTATTTGGGAAATGGTGAACAATTAAATAAAAATACACAGGGCAAACAAGAATTGTTAGGTGGAGAGAAGAAAATCCAATGGATGAATGAAAATACAAAAACTATATATTAATCTACCTAAAGAGTGCTGCGAACATAGTGTTCACAGTGCCCAAGCTTGAGAGATCTAGCTCCAATTCTTGACTCTCTGATTCGACAGCCTGACAAGAAGAAGAATAAGAAGCTAATTCTTAATCCTTTTTTATTAACATTAAAAATGTATCTAACTAAAGGATTTTGATTCTACCAAATAGCATGTATTAATAAACTGCTAATAATGATTAGCACTTCGGAAGACTAGACTCAGAAGCTGCAGAAAGAACGCTAATGACCTTATAATCAGAGTTCTAAATGTTAGTCATTTGGTGTGTCTCCACTGATATCTCACCTCAAATCCAGCTGAGTCATACTGGCGTCGTTTGTCTGGATCAGACAAGATTGTATAGGAAAATGTAACTTCGTTAAACATATCAGCTGCTTCAGGATCATTTGCATTCTTGTCAGGGTGGTACCTGAAATAATATACATCACCATTTAGAGAACTTAGACATCATTTAGCAAAGGAAAAACACTATGAGGACATAGGAAATAAAACATTTGAGGAGGTGGTATGCTGAAAACATAATCTATCTTACAATCTTTGAGCTGAAAATGAAACAGTTAAGATTGATATCTAAAGTTATAGACCTTGTGAGATCAATGTATTGAATATCTGAAAGAACATACATGCATAGTTGTGCTGATTCTCCTTAATGTTTAATAACATGAGGAATTGACTGCTGAGGTGTTTAGAGCTTCACACCACAATCTACTAACTATTAACTAAACACGCAATCCTTGAAAGCTAGTAAAGTTTCCTCAAAAAATAAAAAGCTAGTAAAGCATGCATCCTTCATCTATATATTCTAGCTCAATGTAGCCCCTTTTCCTTTTACTTCTTTGTGCTTCACTTGAAGCTGTATATGTTCTCTGAATCATGTAACAAGCTCCTGCAACAACATTTAGCTGACCTAGCCATATGTAAATGTGCAAGTAAATCAAAGTATGGTTTTTTCTACTTATACAATTCCAACTCATACCCTATGTTTAATTTCACAAGCATATCATGGTACACTTCAATCCATAACAACCAACAGCAGCCTTCATTTTCAAGATAACACAATTCGGCGCAAACCACCGAATGCCAGATCAGAGTTAATTCTCTCTCAGGCAGCAAACAAGAGTTGCTTTATTGCAAAAGGATGAACTGCCCCACCGTTTCAGGTCCGGAAACGAGTGAAATGGAGCTAAAAATTTTAATTCTCAGCTACCAAAAAGTCCACATTAAACTTACAATCTACAATGAATGTGTGAATAAGAATAAAAATTTCCCTAGAAATCAAAATAAGCATATACGCAAATTCAATTCCAACGCCGATCCATTCAGTAACAATCACTTGAGAACAGTTCAAGTAAAAAAGAAAGTCCCAAAAAAAACCACAGAAACAAATAGTTCAAAACAAATAAAAATTACATACTTGAGAGCCATTTTACGGTACGCGCTCTTGATTTCCTGGTCAGTGGAATTCCTGGAGACGCCGAGGACCTCATATGGATCCCGCCGGAGCTGCTTCGACTCATCCAGCTTCTCCGGCCTCGACCGGCGAGCTGGCATTTCGAAATCAAACGCTAATATTTAAATTCAAATTTTTGTTAAATGAAAACAAAAGCCTTCAAGTTTCCCGAAAGGAAAATTCCCTCAACATCCCATTCAAATTCCAGCAAACATCTCCCGAAAGCTCTTGCTTTGTTTAGAGTTCAGAACATAGAGAAACCCTAGAGAGAGAAAGACTCCATGAGACCTCCTGCCTGAGCTGGAGCTTTGAGAGAGGAGAGAGAATCGAAGGAAATGGAGGGGAAATTAGTTGTAATATATTTTTCCTTTTTCAATCCTCCTCAAAATTTTCGAAAATCGGATATCTCAATTGCGCCAGGGAGAGTACCCCACACGCGGGAGTCTGCGCGTCGGTCTGAAATTTCTTCTCCTTCTTTTTGTTATTTTATATTTTTGTCTTTTGTGGCTTTGCTGCTAAAAGTGGCATGGGTTTTTTCCAATTTCTATTTTTGTTATTACTCTTTTCTCTTTGGAAAATGATTTTCTTTTCAATTTGTACTATTTTACCAAAAATATTATCAGAACTATTCCATTTCTTTAGGAAATTTTCAAATTTTATTCCTCACATATTTTATATTTTTTAGAGATAAAACTGAAATCTTCCATTAATAAGAAAAATAGTACATTAAATATATATATAGAATGTGGAATACTAGTTGGAATCTAACAGAAATCAGAATAACAAAAGTTAATTTTCTGATTCTGCGTTTCATTTTTAATTTTCATATAAATTTAGATGTCTATTATCTCCAACAAGGTTGATATAATTTTTTTTTCAATATTATTACTTAAACAATTCATTTTATTATATGTGCGAATTCAGCAACAATAATTAAGGTAGTAATTAGTAATTTAACTAGTTAAAACGTTAAACACTATTTTTTATAGTATTCGTTAACGTAACTTTCAGAGACTAATGTAACGTTTTATAAAAATCTAACTCAATTCGTGTTTAGCTGTTAGTGGTTAGTAATTTATGAACCGCTGTCTAGACCGCTAACAATTACTCAAAAGAGTTAAACTTTACCAAAGATAACTAATTTTGCTAAATAAATCCTATATTTGAATACAAAATCTCGTAATTTTCATTTTAAAAAAAGTAAGAACGGAACTAGGACAATATTTTTTATGTAAAAAAAAAAAAATGGAATAAGACTAAAAATTATACCATTTGGTCTCCTCCCATGCTCCTCTCAAAGTTAGGTGTGAAATTACATAAAATTTATTATTTGGTGTATATGTGACTTTTCAAAAAGTTGGGATGTAAAGGTATGAAAGGTTTGATCTGAATCTCATAAGATATAAATATGAAAATTAATTTTATAAAAGAGTTATTAGTAAAGAAATCTATACGTTTTAAGGATTCAAATCCAAGCCAACACTAATAATATTTTAATCTTAATTTCAAATATCATTTAATTTACCTTCTCTCTAATATCTATGAAGAAACAAATTTTCGAATAAAAAGGAAAAGTTTAACCCATTTTTACTAATAAAATTAGCTACGTTGATGAATAATGAGCAGATTTGGTAGAATTTTTAAATTATATATTAAATTTAAAAAAATAAAAATGAAATAATGAGAACATAGATATACTATGTAATTGTGATTTATAGATATAATTTAATATATCTGATAAAATCAACCTGGTTGAAGTTTCATTTACTATACTAAATTATACTACTCTATATATTTTGAAGAACAAAATAATTATTTATAATAATAAATAAATATTATATTATTAATTAAATAAATGAATAATTTTATATTATTATTATTATTAATTTCTTAAATTGAGATATTATGGTAATAAATTATTTTATTTATTAAAATAAGATAATTGATATAATTATAATTACATAATTACTAAAATATCCTTTAATTATTGTTTATTTAAGATAAGTTTGAAATAATTATAATTAATTTTTATATATTAAAGAGTTTGGCTTAAACTAAACTATTAATGATGTAGCAATTGTGAAAGCTATGTGATTTTTCTTTTCTACCGATTTATTTATTAAGAACAAGTCTCAAATCTTTATCATATCATTAATGGTTAGTATATATGGCTAAAAGATTTTATAATATTATTTTGCAAATTTTGGATATTAGCTCTGCATATAATGTCATGTTTCATACATAGTAATATATATAGGCTCTGGTTTAAAAATTTTAATTTCTCTTAATTTGGTCTTTAAGCAGCTTAATTTCAATTAAATTATGTTTTATTTGCTATATTGCTGAACCCTTTACTTCAAAATATTAAAATATAAATTAACTTTTTCTTAACATATTACCAAGGAGAGAATCCAAACTATTTAAATTAATATATCACTACTCTATTTTAAATTAATATTATAGGACAAACTATTTAATCATATCTTAATAATGATGATAAGTTAATATAATTGTAGTCATCAGGGAAAAATATAACTATTGTCTTGGTATGAATGTATTGTGAGCAGTAGTTTTTTTCAAAATGAAAATTAATGCGTAACCGTCCTAGGCACACGTGTTTCCGGCGCGTGAATAAAATAGGCCGGGAGTTGGTGGGTGCGTAATGCGCATAGTAGTGAATGGAATTTGAAAGTTTGAAATTGGTAGACTGGGTGGAGAAAGTTTGAAATTGATATCAATATATATTTTGCAAAGAAAGAAAAAAAAAAGAAATATATAATATATATCATCTAGAAATCCATTTATTTTTAAAGGTCTATCAAATAATTATGCTTAAAAAAAAATAAAAGTTATCCCAAATAATGTTTAATTAAATATTATAAAGCCATTAGCTAAATATATAAATAGTGGGTTCCAAAAAAATAAAAAAAATAAAAATAGAAATAAATGAAGAACAGTGTATTGCAAACTTTTTTTTTTTTAAAAAATAATTTTTATAATGAATATTTAGACATATAATCGTTCATAATTTAGAATATTGGTAATCAATATTAATGAAAATCAATATGGTATCAAGAACTAATTTTTTTTTTTTTAGAAAAGTACTATTTGAGTACACTTCATTTATTTAAATTCTTTTAAAAAATTCAATTTCATTTATTTAGCAATCATCTGTAAGTTTGAGACACCTCAAATATAATCTAAAACCTATAAAAATGGATTTTTAATAATGATCGAATAGTAGACATTACATTACATGGACGTGCTTGGAAAGTAAGCTTCCTAATCCTTCTAATAAAAATGTTTATCACAATGCTAATTTACTCTCCCGTATTACAAACTCCATCATAAGGACCTCCTAAATATGCATTATATGCTCCCCATAATTCTGCCATAGAATAGGAATTGGCTTAAGTAATAATTCTGCTGTAGAATCGGAATTGGTTCAAGTCATAAGCAAATTTATTATTCCTTAACAATTCTCCAATTGAAGCCATGTTCTTACGTTGGGATTTAAAGACACATTGGATCCATGTTCTTATATAAGAATTTAAAGATATATCAAAGTTGAGTGCCATTTAAATCATAAGTAGATATTACCGATCTCAAATAAAAAACAATTCAAGATTAAATCATCAACACTTACGCAAGATTTAATTATCAACACCAAATAACAATTTAACTTGAAAGTTAAAAGTGTTTGAGCATATGAATTTGGGCACATATAATATTCAACTTGAAAGTTGAAAATAGTATTAGAATTCATGGACTCACTCGTACATATGAGCTTATAAATGAATGAGTGTTGTATCATCATGTACAGAACAATTGGCTTATAAATGAATGAGTGTTGTATCATCATGTACAGAACAATTGGCTCGTGTTAAGACACATCTCATTCAATTATAAGTCTATCACACTTGTCATATTATTCAAAAATAACTTTCTATTACTTCTCCTCTCTCTTCTCTTCTCTTCTCTGTAAAACTTCATTTGAACTGTCTATTTCCTTCGTTTACGTGAATTGTTAGACAACCGTTATTGGTTTGAATTTTTTCTTTTTTGAATTTTAAAAGTATTTAAGATTTTATCTTTAGATCTAAAAATATGGTATTTTTTTTTAGTTTCTTTATTATTGTATTGTTTAGATCTAAATATTCTGTTAATATATTAGAATGTATCTCGTTTAGCTTGAGCTTGATTTTTCAAGTCTTATGAATATATACCCCAAAGTTTAATGGAAAATTTCATAGTCATCAAAATTTGAATTTCTTTAACAAGCGTTTGAGATCAAGTTTTTAAAACTTTGAATTGTCTTCAAATTTTATCCAATAATAATTCAAGATTTAGCTTTTACGACACTTGGACTATCTAGCCAGTTGAAGATCAATCCCAAAGCTCACCTCATACAGAATTCTTCTTCTTTGAATTAGAAGAAACAAATAGAATATTCTTGTTCTTTATATTTTCTTTCAAAATACACAATTTGTTCATATATCAAACATTAAATATCCCTTTATTTGTCCTATCATATATCTACCCTCATTAATATGAATTGAAATTCTAATTTGCTTCATTTTGATTACTTAAGAATTAGAGAGTTCAACTTCATTTTTTTTAAAAAAAAAAAGCAACTCTAAAATACAAATTTTGTTTTATATTGTTTTCCGTGAAACTAATGGGAATTTTAGAATTTGCTACTATTGTATATTAGTGGTGGGGCATTTAAGAAAAAATAAAAATTTAAATATTCTTTCAAAATAAAAAAGAATCTTTCGAAACATAATTAGTATAAAAAAAGGGTGATTTTCTTATCTATTTTATGCAAGGAAAATGATATTTATTTTTGAAGTAACTGAATAAAGAAAATATTATTTATATTATATAATTTCTACACATGTTTATTTTTTATTTAGGCTGATAATTTTTCCACATGCTGATCATTACTATGAATAAAAAGTGCACAAATTGAATATTAAAAACAACATTTTGCATCCCTAATTATTAACCATACATCCAAACAGAAAACTGCTATGGATCGGACCTACCAATGTTGATTACTTACAATTATGAGAAAAAATTATTTCTTATAAAACAGACAACCACTTGCATTTGCTGTTCTTAGTTGTCTTTTTTAATTTTGAAAATAATAACAAAAATATAGAAAAATACCTACTTAAACCGAATTTAGGTAAATTTCATTTCCCCGTGAATGTCCATTTATAATCCAAAGTGAAATGAACAAATAACTTGTTGGTTTACATATTTTCAAGTCGTGACCCACCACATTTGCC
Source organism: Croton setiger (assembly GCA_948099555.1). Lineage (NCBI taxonomy): Eukaryota > Viridiplantae > Streptophyta > Magnoliopsida > Malpighiales > Euphorbiaceae > Croton > Croton setiger. Next base: position 38,000 of record CANUEY010668909.1, read on the forward strand.
TTCCGCAGAATTGCACCAACCTGAACCTGCCCCTGCACCTGATTTTTCAGCTCCAAAACTAGTGAAATCTCCACCGTTTTGCCCCTTAACCGCACACACAACCTCCACATTATCACCCTCCAAAACCACCAGCTTAAAAAAAAGAAGAAGTCATTTCTTAGTACTGTTTTGTTCAAGAATTGCTAATAGTATAATGTTTGGAATACACCATATTGATCCTCATTGGATTCTATGATAACAAAAATATATATATATCACAGTGTATCACTTAGCGAAACCATTCATTAGAATTGGTATTATTCCTGGGGTATAATAATAGTAGTAATATTGTAGATGAGCCCTGTCTTTCAAATAAAGTCTCAAGTCATCGTCAAGAAATCCTGATCATTGTATTCAATAATAAAATGTGATGTAAGTATCAATTAATCAACCCTAATATAATCCAACATATATGTTTGGAATAATTTAAATGGAAGAACACAAATGTGTCCTCGTCAAGTAGAAAAATCCTAATAGAAATTCCTAAATTTAGAATAGAATCCTATTTATTCATATCATTTATTTAAGAGTATAATTAAACAAATGAATAATATTCAAGATTTACGAATGTCTAAAGAAAAATATGACTATTAATAATATATTTCTAAAAGACAAAGTAAGTGATGAATATAAAATAAACTTTCAATTTAACCCAAAAAAGCAAATGAAAAATCCCGATCCCAAACGAATTTAATTCTCTTAAACACAATCATTGGATGATTAGAATTGTTACCTGATAATTAAATTATGATAAGAAGGGTCAAAGGGAGAGGGAAGAACAAATAACAAGTGGGGTGGGTTCATAGGCTAGCTTTGTTGTGTAGTCTTAAATTGATAATGGGCTTTGACAAGAGCCAACACTGTACTCTGTCTTTCCTTGAAAATGGGACAACAAGAAGGCGACCCAACACCTAACTAATGACCTTTACATTATCTCATTTTCTCTCTTTTATATTAGATGACAAAGATATAGCACCAAGTTCTTCATTTTTCTTCTTGCAGTAAAAATAAAGGAAAATAATTTATTAGTCCCTTGATATTGGGATTTAGTTTCTCATTTATGCAATAAGTATTTTGAATTCTCCCGCATTTTGTTTCCGTCCAATTATGAAGTCTCTCCGTTTAAATTTGAATGACTTTTCCGTTTGTTTAACTCATTAACTATTGAGTTTAGAGATAAAATTTTTTTAATACCTAAAAGACCCTGTCTCATTTTTATTTAAACACGTGAAAGAGACTCTAATGTAGAACCTCCTTCATACTTTCTCTCCATACACCCCCACATTAGTTGAATTTTATATCAGACTCTAACTTAAACCCATACTTAGCAATTATTTCCGTAAATTTACATGCAATAACAAATTTCCTATAGATATCACTAACCAAATCTAAGTATGAGTACTTTGTATGATTTACAACTGTAATTGTTGCTTCTCTACACCCAAACCTTAACACAAGGTTGAACTGCTCTCAAGTCATTCTATTACCTTCCTTACACTGCCAATAACATAAGGAAAACAGAGTCAAGCAGCTGAAGTTAAAAATGTGCGCTAAAGACCTATTGACTTTGCTCTTATATGAAAACAAGTAAATCATCAACCCAGACCAAAACCACAAATATAATCAATCATCAACATTACAATTTTGTTTCAGCGTGAGCATACTAAGATTTCAAACTTTTGACTTAAAAAAAATCAAAGAAACAATTATTTATCTAGATTTATTAAGAAAATAATTTATTTATTAATGTTGTGACTAACAGTTGTTGGAAAAAAAATTATTTTTCGGTCGTCGGAGATGACGGCGGCCGAAAGGAAATAAATGAAAATAAATTTAATTTCAAGCAACTCTTGGCAGTCGGCGGTGTGCCGGTAGTATTAAAACCTTTCAACATGATTTAGAAAATAAAAAAAAAAAAAAAATTTGATTCCAAGTAGTTGATTAATAAAAAAATAATATAAATAAGGACATATATGTAAAATACTCTAAAATATGATATAAAAATAGTATTTACTAAATCAAAACATCAAAAATTGAATATTTATAAACAAACACGGGGCCTATAAATAAAGTGGGCCATTGTGGTGTTTAGGTACTGATTCGGCCCAAGCACTTCCATGGATCTCTAATTCAAGCTCTTCTTCAAAATTAAATGAATTGTAAATGTTTTTTCAGTTTTTCTGATGATGAACATCTCAAAGGCTCATCAAATTGGCAAGAGATATCAAATCAGGCCTTAAATGGCTTTTTCAATCCGAACTTGCGGGTTTTTTTTTCTTTAAATATTTTCATTCTCGTTTGAATTTATTTTAAAAATCATTCTCAACTTATTGAATAAAATTTAAAATCATAGGGAATTTAGCTAATACTAATTTTATAAATTCACAGCATATTCTTACCCTCTAAAAGCTCCATCATTGTTTACAATTAATCGAGTATACAACGATTAAAGTATAATAACTTTTTTTTTTCCAAAGAAAACATTAGAAAAAGGTGATGAATTTGTATAATTATAATGTCTAATTTCGCTGTACCATTTATTTTTTCTTAAGAAATTTACAAAAGCAAAATATTAATTTAGTCAAAAAATAAATAAAATGTAATAAAATTAGCAGGTTGGTTCGCTAATTAAAAATTACTTACAGATATTGATATATTTGTGGCATGGGAATTGTGGATTAATAACAAAAACAGTCATGTTTTATTTTTGGCTCCAAAAAATAATGATGAATTTGTGGCAGCACAGTTTTTGAAAAACAAAGTTGCTGCAATTGGTGTTAAGGTGGTTTTTCAAAATGGGAAAAGCCAGAAGGTGGATGTTTGATGTTAAATATAGATGCTGATTTGATGAAGCGTCTCGCTGGTTGGATTTTGCATGAATGTAATGCAATGATAGTAGGTGTAGATGCAATTTTTGCCTAGAATTATTAATCCATTGCTAAATGAAACGACAGGTTTACGTGGAAGAAATTTGAATTGTGTGGTACAAGTTGAAATTGATTGCTTACAAGTGATTCATGCTCTAAAGTCTTCAAACCCCAATAATTCTTAATCACATAATTTCTATGAATTTTGTCAAACGATTAACAGTGTGTTCGTTTTGAGTTTAATTGTCGGGAGTGGAGGTAACCCCTCCAAATTTCCTTTTGCATGTATTGCACAATGATATTAATAATATCACGGAATTAGGTAGTCAAAATAGTTGTGAATTCAGATGTTCAATCATGTGTTGATGCTATTACTGATCCCGATTAAAAAGATTGTTTAGCTTTCGTTTTATTTGTAAAAAAAAAAAAACCTAACTTTATACAAATAGATACCATTATTATTAGCTAAATCAATTCATTAATGATATATAATATAATATAATCCATATTTCGTGAAAACGAACATGCAATATATAATATATTCAACATGTCTTCCAAGATAATTTTTATAATTACGGGTTAAAAAAATTCAGAATTTAAGATTAATCTTTGCTTGGATGGGACAACACGCCTCAATTTCTTCATCAACTACATAACTCCTAGAATTAATCTAAATATGACTATGATGTATTATGTTCATAATAATAAGTTTCATTTGATGTTATTATTAACATTGACGTGCAACATTTAAGTATAACTAACAAACATATATAATTAAAAAATAACTTTGCCTATTTAATAATTCCACTAATCAATCCGCAAATTAAAATACGCAATAACGTTTGGATAAACGTCTAAGTACTAAGAATGTTAGAATAAATTTTAATCTATATTTTTTGTGCCCATATGATATATTTTTTTCTGTTTTGAATTTAATGTTAGAATAATGTAATTTAGGTGATCCACATTTAATTATATAAGTCTGTCATTCTACGTTATGTGAAATTTTTTAATATCATTAAGTTACAATTTCAATTATTAAGTTATTATTTTATAGAGTAAGGTCATCGGGTCTATTTCTTTTGATTAAATATCTTCCAAATATTAATTTTTGCAATTTTTAAATAATTATGTTTTGAACATAGTTTCGTCTAATATCAAATTTTTATTTGTCATGATTCCACAAGTCACAATAGATCACTTTTTTTATTCTTTAATTTAATAATTGTTGGAATATTAAATACATAACTTTTCTTTTTAATTACAACATCTAATTTCATAATTGGACCCGTTAAATGGTAGGGTTTCGAATTAATTATTTATTTATATTTATATATATATATATATATATAAATTATTAATTACTAACAGTAAAATATTAAAGTGGTTAAAACGTTATTCGAACATTTAAAAGTTACTTAAAATGTTAGGCCACTGAGCACTATAAAAAAAATCTTTAACGATTCAATTAGTCAAACCACTATTGCTAAACACATTAGTTTAATTTAAAAAAGTCGATACAACAATTTTCTGTTTTAAAAAAATTGAAGAAATTCTTCTATTTTAAAATTAATTAATAAATTAAAAAGAAGAAATTGGCTAGAATTCAAAATTTGACAATTCAAACTAGTTGAGTCACTTTTATTAACTGAAACCATCCCCACAAATCTGTTGTGTACACCTAAATATTTCAATATTTAAACTTGAAAATTTATTAAAATAATTTAAATTTGTTTTGAAAGATAATATTTTTCTATATTGCAAAGTGAGAAATAATTAGAAATTATAGATGAGTTACCAGTATGGCTGCAAACGAGCCGAGCAATTCGCGAGCCACTCGGTGTTTGTTCGATAAAAGTTCGACTCGAGCTTGGATCGATAATAAACGAGCCGAATATTATTAAATGAGCCGAGCAGTTAGGCTCGTGAACAGCTCGTTTAAAAAGACTCGCGAGTAGCTCATTTAATACCGAACTAAAAAATATGCATTAGCCAAGCCACTCGCCTCCCACTTTACTTTTTATTATTTTATTTCTCTTTCATTGAAACTGCTATTTTCATTTTCTCATTGCAACGACATTAAAAATGAATTTTCTTAATTTTTAACTAACTCTTAACAAGTTCGAATACGAGCTTAAATAGCAGCAAGAAACGAATTCTAGTTTATTTGTGAGCTAAAACTCGAGCGCGGGACGAGCTCGAATTCAAGTTTATTTGCGAGCTCAAACTCGAGCTCGAATAGCAATATAAAATAACCAAGCTCGCGAGCCTAAAACGAGCCAAACTCGCGAGTCTCAAAACGAGCTGAGCTCGAGCTTGTGGAATTTAACACAAGCTGGACTCCAGTTCGAACTTGTGAAATTTAATACGAATTGAATTCGAGCAGTACAATACTCAACTCGTTTGCAGCCCTAGTTACGAATAAGAAATGAGCTGGAATATTTGCAAAACCACGAATGCCTATAAAATAAAAATATGAGAGCGATTAGATAAAAATCTCTTACGGTCTTCTACTCTAACTTGAAAGCTATAGCAGAAAGGGCAATTGATGATAAAACTAATAATTCATGATTTAGTAAAAAAATCAGCATTCCAAACTACTTGTAGATGCAATGTTTCTAATAACAGTAGAAGATGGTTTATGGATTCCATGTGTCAAAAACACAAACCATAAGAATTTTTATGGAAAATTCTAAAAATTTTAATCTTTCTGTGAAAATAATTTAATTAATTGATTAATTAATCAAATCCCAATTAGCTAACATATTACTTGGACACGATAGAGAAACCCAATATCTAAACCCACTAATATATCAAATAATCCTCTATTTAAAAAAAAAAAATCAAATAACCCTAATATTTAACAAAAAAAAAAAAAAAGTCAACATCCCAAGTTTGAACTATAAGAAGAACAATCAATCAAACCACAATATAAAAAAGGAAAGAGATTATCCATAATATATTCCAAATGTTTGATTTGTAACTTAAATAAAAGGAATTAAGGATGAAAAAGCAAGTTTATTCACACGAGCAGGTTCCTATATAAAACAAACAGAAAAAGGACTATTATAATTAATATTGTTAATTCATTAATGGGTGATTAAAGACTAAAGATTCTTTTTCTTTTTTTTTTTTTTAAATAGGGAAATAAGAAAGATTATGATTCTTGGTTTAAAGGGTCGGTCCAATCCTATACAATATTATAAAATGAACAGGTCAAAACTCAAAACCCGAATCTTCATATTCTAATATGTTAGTTGGTTTGCACTTTGGACAATAAAAACTAAAGTGGCTCACAACCGCAACATAATGAACATTAATTCGTTGATAATGTAATTTTAAGTGATATATAATAAGTGCATCATGGGTTGCAAAGTGGAATTACTTTTAATTTTCTAAAACCAAATATTCCCATTAAGGCATCAAATATTCTTTTATTTTTTATTGACAAAATTATTAATGCTAATACTAATAATCAATATCGCCACTGTTACATATACTAGCTTTGTTACATATTAGAGTGGGGTAAGGTCTATCTTCATTGTATTATGGAAATAATTCCAGTTTTTAGTTTTGAGTATCTACAAATATATATTTTCAAGAAATAAAATGCATGTACGGTTTGCAGATTTTTCATCTTCTTATTCTTCACAATTCCGACATTATATAATAATGAAGGAAATAGATAGCTAAACTACAAGTCAATTGTAAATTCTTAATGAGAATTGAATGATCAGCTGTGTACGTTATTCTACATCAATTAACCATTTCTATTTGAAGTTCAAGCTAGATGATAGATATATGGCACATGGCTTGGCATGTTAGTAGGGTTAGTGGTCCTCTTGAACTGCCGGATCCAAATTTTGAATATTCGATTCAATTTATCAAAGTATTTAACTATACAGTCTGTTATTGAATGGTTTTGGTTATAATTTCCAATTCCAATTTAGAAATGGTTCAAGAACTAATGGTTTTAGCGAAAATTCATAAAAATTCCAATTCAACAACGGTACAATATAGTTATAGACAATTTATAACCAATAATTTGGATGATTTGAACAATGAAGTAGCCATTTCTATGCCATGTAGAATCAAGATTAGTAGAGAAGAAAAACAACAAATCAATATATGAATTTATGAAAAGGTCATTTATGTTCCTTCACAAAAATATTTGTATTCATTTCTTCAGATTCCGTTCAAATTCTATCATTTCGTGTGAAGTAAAAAGATCAATCATACTACACCCTGATGGACTATTCATCACCGTTTTTAACTTAAAAGTGTTATAAGATATGGATACAAAATAAAATAAAAGGACTAGTCTTATCTTATATGTATATATAAGAATTTTTGTGTTATTGTGTGTGGTGTATATATAAATTAATCGCATATTAAATGTTGAAATACATGAACCACACATATTGGATTTCTGAATCCACAATAGAGTATTATGTTTGTTCTTCTTTTCCCCATCTTCTAGACTTCTTCCCCTTAAATAACGTTACTCTTCATTTTAATTAATATAATTTATAGGAAATCATGTACAATAAACTATAATTTATACGCAATCACAAATTAAGATGATTGAATTAATTCTATTTAAAAAATAATTATTTTGAACACGTGTACTATCAACACCAATAACTTTGAAGACTGAATTTTTCTCTTACAAATAATTTATGCTTAACGAAAAAAAAAAAAAAAAAAAAAAACTAAACCAAATAGCTTGGCAAGCAGAATCAAATCATGAAGAAACATTAGGAATCTATTTTCTCATTTCTATTATTTACAGAGTCAAATAACAGTAAATAAACTCAACTCAGTAACTATAATAATTAACTATACAATACATAAAAATCCGTTCATAGAAGGAATTGAATTGTAGTATAATATATATAAATTACATTTTCCAGGAAAAATATTGTAATTGTGATTGGCAAACAGCAATCTTGAAAATGAATATTCATGGGGTGGCTATAATTATAATTAATAATTAATTCAAGGAAAAGGCGTAGAGCTTCGAATATTTGAGTGCAAACTAAGTCCTAACTGAAGATCCAAAGATTTACAGGTTTGTTTGGAAGCAGGCAAAGCTGAAGTCTTCCTTATTACATTCCTGTTATTATGTCTGGATCTATCAGCAGCCGCATGTGTTGTTAACGTGAACATACAATTTTCCTGTTGAAAACTAGGAACCTGATGCATAATCCCATACAAATTTGATGCCTGAGACCCATGATTACAAGAATCTTGATTATAAGGATTAAAACTGATCTGAGACTCCTCGTAGATAGAAAATTCCGGCGAACAACAAGAAGGATCATAAAACCATTGAGTAGTACTCGAAGTATTGTAATTAAAATTATTTTGTAAAGGTTGAAGATAACAATTGATACTGGCTTTTCTAGCTTGAAGTTGCAGTCTTTTTTTCTTCAATCTTTCTTTCTTATGAGCATTTTGATGGCCACCTAAAGCTTGAGAATTTGCAAATTCTTTGAAACAATATTGACACTCAAACTTCTTATTATTATTAGAATCTTCAGATTCTTTGGACGAATCTTTATTATTATTATGCATGAAAGTAGGTTGAAGAACAGAATTTGATGAATTTACACTCTCATCTCCTTCTGAAGAACGTTTAAAGTAAGGTTCTTCAGAATTGAACTCGAACTCAAATCCGAATAATTTGAGTTTCTTCTCAACACAAGATTCTGCAGAATGACAATAGTTTTCTCCATCTAATGTGGAAGAAATGATATTTGAGGTTTCCTTATTCATCTATATTGATAGGAAAAAAGAAAAAGCAGAAAAAGGGTATTTTTTTTAAGGTAAGTCTTGCTAATACAGCTTCAAGTTGTATGGTTTCTCTTACTTATATAGTAAGCTTATGGTTGGTTTCCAACGATGCATTGCATCTAAAAACAGTACAAAGTAGAGTTGTTATAATAATAATAAAATTAAAACGTACCAAGGTCAATTAAAAAATTAACAATTAAAAAGAAAGAAGAAAAGTCAGATCAGAGAAGCCGTCTCATGCAATATTATTCTTTTTTCTTTTTAACATGTATATAATAAAGACATTTATAATAAAAATACTCAAAATTGAATTTTGTAATAGATACACCTCAAACGTTCTCCATCAAAGAGGATTCAGTGTGCTTTAATAACAAGGAATTCCATGGTCTACAAGCAATATTAAATATATATACATATATATAAAGCATGCAATTATAGTACCACTTGAATATTATAAAACATACATACATATATATATTCTGTTTCTTTAATGTATAAATATGGCTACTCGCAATAATACTGTGGCTTACACAACATGTAATAGTTCTTTCCTATATACTAAATAAGTTTGACTAATAGTTGAGGGGTATCAAACTCAAGTCTTTCACATCTCACACTATCCATGAACAATAGAGCGACCAACACTTAATTTTTGTGCCTATTTATATTTTATTAATTGTATTAATATTATAGTAACTGTTGTAATGAACAAAAGTCAAAGAAAGATGGGGAAGTAATCACCTGGAAGGAAGGCACTCCCAAAATTTGCAACAAATCTGCCACTGTACTTAAAAAGATGCATATCTAACATTATTTTACTAATCCAACTAATGAGTCAGTGGGTTCATGTATTGTCAATTATATCAATAAATCAAGATTAATTATCCATAAATCATATAAGGTGGGGTATTAAGTCCCATCCACTACATTATGTCTATAATTAATTTCAATTAAATATTATAATTAGTTCTGTAGAAATGTGATTATTCAGCATTAGATGAAGCTTCTTTGCAATTATCTATCTATCCACCCAACAAATAAAATAATTATTTAAACAAAAGGGATGCTTTATTTTAATTAAAAAAAAGGGACTAAAATATGCATATATTGAATTCTTGACCATGTTTAGAAAATGGTAATTTAGAATAGTAAGAGTAGTTGCTAAACAAAGGAATATAAGAAAGTGGGCAATGATGTAAGCAAATATTATTATTATTATTATTATTATTATTATTATTATTATTATTATACACTAATCAAGGTCTTCAATAAGATCTTGGCATATCTTCTTAGAGCAAGCAAAAGCCTATATTATATACTAAAAACTATATATTATAAGAGGATCAAGTCATGAATTAATATTAATTATAATTTTGTGTTGGACAGTTGTTAGAATTGGACCCCTTTTTTTGTAACTTTAGAGAGAATGTAAAAAAATACAAATAGATTGTGTGGAGTTATAAATTATTGTATGGTCTCTTGGATTGGTGGGGGAACAAGTCCACCAATAGATCTCTCAGCCTCATCAATTCCCACTTCTTTTTTTGATTTGTATTAAATCATGTTCAAACCATTTTCTTGATTTAGGGGAAGAATTCCAAGTAGGCATACTGTCATCAAGCAATTCATTTGGAATAACCAAACCAAAGAGAATAAAGATTTTGTTATGATGGATTGTTCGGTGGGTTAGTCGGTTGGTTTGATTATTTTTTTTTTAGCTTATTTTCAAATTATCCATGTGTTGATTGAGTATTAAAAAGGTGGCCCCTACTATCAGCCAACCCTAAATTTCCTGTTCTCATGATATTTTAATTTCTCTTGAGGACAAATCCAAAAGAACTTTAAATATATTAGGAAATCATTTAGAATGCCAAGATTGACAATGTAACAAGAACTTAACTAATGTTTCGACAGTTAACAGTATAATCAAGAAAATGGGTAAGTATAGGCTAATAAGCAGTTGAGCTGCTGTTTCAAATTGTGACAATTTAGCAGCTTTTCTGCTATGTGTTTGTGTTTCAATGCCAAAATGAAAAAGCAAACAGCAGAGAAAGATCATTTGTGTAGTTATAAGGTTAGGCAAAGAAAATGGGTTGATGAGAAAATTCTCATTCTTAACATAAGTAAAACGAGAGAACTAATTTAAATTAGGTGCAAGAAAATTAAAACCTTAAACATAACTTGTTTTTCCAAATTGTACTTTGTTAGTGTTATAAAATTAAGAAAGCAGTGGGATTTTAGCATAGGATTGATAGTAGTACAATCTTGACCTTGACAAATTAAGTTGATCTCATTTCTTGGAAAGAAGGTGAATAATAATATATTAGTGTAAGGTAAAGGGCAGAGACATCCAATCACAGCATCTCCTTTTTTGTAAAAGAGAACACTCAGCTCATAATGCTAATAAATCTGGAAAAGACACATTTTGGAGAAGCATTAGTAGCAGAAAGAAAGCAACACAGTTTCAACTTTAATGCTGCATCAATCTAAATGCCTGATGCTACCATTTCACCTACTAATCTAGCCAATAATTCTTTTTGGCATAGAAAGAATGATGTTTATTGTTTTCTCATATTTTTTATTCATATTTAAGACCTTTTAGTAGTGTAGCCATGTACACGGCAGCGCAATGTTCTTCTGCAATAGCATAATTCCATAACTCTTATTTGCTGATAAAGATGTGAAGATGGAATCCACAAATCCAATCAAAATCCAAGTTGCACTTGCACATACCATACAATGTCAATTTTGTAGATACAGAACAATGTGACAAGAAAATCAGCACAAGTTTTAGCCAAGAATATGAGGCTTAACTGATGTTTATGAATGAATAGTCATCAGATCGGAATATTAAAAAGTAAAAGGGATATAGGCTTCTAAGTAATGATCCAACCAATCCGACAATGACCATTTCACCTCATTTAGCCTTTTCATCAAACACCAATTATATTATTTGTGCCCATCCAGTGACTGACCCTATGATATAACACAAAGGAATCATGAAACCATAAGACTATCTATGTACCGTAACAAACTACTTTTTCCTGAAAAATTGTTAAATTACGTAAATAATTTCAGTTACTTTGTGTGCAGATGCTTTGGATATTTTCTACAGAAAGACCTAACCATAGTACCTGACCAGAATCTACAAATGATTTGTAATGCCTAACCTGAGCAGATGCAAGCTTACTATCCGTTATTCAGCAATCTCTCAAAGACATCCCAGGATTTTCCCCTAACAGTAACACCAAATGCATGAATCAATAACCCACTGCGCTTAAAGTTGGTGTAGCATTCACATTGCATCCACGTTTATTCTTTACATTCAGTTTCATGTTACCAGGGACAAATTCTGTGAATGACATCCAAGTCCACATTACTAAAACAACACACAAAGCAATCTACCAATATCAGTAAATCTTCTACTGTCTCAAGAAAATGTTCCCGTAAAACATTAATCAATAATAGACTTAACAGTTAGAAGCAAAAAATTGACTACTGATCCCTCCTTAGAGCCTTCAAATATAATCTGGGAATAAAATGATGCAGGGTGAGGGCGGTGCTTCTGGAAAAGATAGTATATGAGCCACCTAACTCCGGAGCTCTGTGAAAGCACAATCGTTAAGGATGTCTTCTGTTACGTGACAACAGAGCAAGAAGAATCTTTTTTCTTGGTCCCTGCAATAGACAAAACTACATCAACTTACATATGCCTCGAATGCGAGCAATAATGGCTAACAGACAAATCCATGAAGAATTATTTGAAGGTGTAATAACCAATGGAGAAGCAACATCAAAGGCCCATGGCTTTTATAACGAATGAAAGGAACATTTTCCCCCCTATAGATGAATACAACATGACTTTTACAGTATGCTACTGAGCACTGGATCACATAGAACATAATTGAATTACAGCAAATCAGTGCAAATAATGAAGTAGAAAATTTTGCAAGCTTCAATAATTTGTGTACCAAACGTACAAATTCAATTATTGCTCCCATATGAGAAGCAGAACATCAATAATTAAGATATGTATCAGAGTTATATGAACACAAATTGAGTTCAAAAACATAAGAGGTGGAAACACTTGTGATATATAAGAGGCAAAAAAATTACCATAGGTAATCCCAGATCTTTGAGATCGTTTTCGCTCATCTGCTTCAATGCAGTCATATCCACCTATTTGATAGATCATATGAATAAGAATTAAGTAAATCAGAGTAAAGAAAAGTGTGACCAACAGCACTATTTGCTACCGTGTGATCGATATCACTATGCTACATTGGTTCGACCATAACATCCCATGATAATCACAAGGTTCACAAGAAAAACCAGCTATAGGACATAGAAAGTGACAGACTTGAGTACTTCTCACCGAGTACTCAGTTCACTTTCACATACAAGATAGTTGAAGTGTCTTAAATAGAAAAGACTTGCAAGCGCACACACACACACAATGGATGGCAGCCTATGTGCGGGTCTTCCTTTTTTTTCTTTTATGAACATAGCACCTATAGTTAAAATCTGCAGTATCTAAAAGACACCGAATTGACATGTCAAGGTATCATACAAGTAAAAAATAGTCTGAAACTTCCAAATTCTGGATCTGTGATTATTTTAATATTTCATATCATGTAGAAATGAGCAAGAGCAAGGGCATGGGCAATGGGTATGCCATGCAAGCATGAGAAATATAAACGAAATGTAAAAACAAAAAAAACAACTCAATCCAACAGTTTAAACCTACCATAGCAGCTTGATTGCACACCAAAAAAATACGCACACCCTCAGAAAGATAAAAAAGGAAAGAAACAAAAGTTATCCTTCCATGGGCTGATTCATTGCATGAAAGGCTAAAATACCTCCTCAGCCTTGAGAAGAATGGCATATTTCCCCAATCCTAGTGAATGTAACAAGCCATCAACAGTCTGTGGTTCTTCAGCCTACAGAATAAGAAAAGGTACGTAAGGTTTCCAGGCATGCTTCCTGCTGAATAACATATGCAGATAAAATGCTAAAAAAGCAGTCTCCCATGCACATCAAAATTATGAAATCACAGAGGAATTAATGATGCCCACACACTCGATAGTACAGTACAACAGTTGACAATTAATTCTGTTAGCTACAAAACAAAGTAAGCTAGCAACTGCAATAGAAGAACAAGAGAAACAAAAGTTCAATCAAGAGATTACAACCCTCGAAGTTTTCCAAATCCATGACTACCTATCAGGAATCACTTCAAATTATTTTCCCTATACAATCAAACTGCATGACTATCATCAGAAGTTACTGTCTGCCAGCTAAACAAGTTGCAATCAGACTGCATGATTCGGTTGTTCGCCGATTCAAGTGGTACATGAGTTGGGTTTAGAACGTCGTGAGACAGTTCGGTTTGTCATCAAGACATTACTGTCTGCCAGCTCTATCAAGTATTTGGTACTCTTGTTGGTAGTCATAGTACCACCAGTCAAAGGACAAGTACTTCAAGATTGTGATTTAAAGATCTTCAGAAATTTGTGAGGCTCAGAAATATGAGATATTATTCTACCTATAACTCTTTTAAAGGCCAACAATGCTTAAAGCGGAATTAATTTCTAGCAGATACCAAAAAATACTTTGCAACTTAAGCATGTGGATAAGTCCATAACCAAATCAAATTTTAACGTACAAGAAAGAACTTGGGAAAGCTATAACCGTATAACATACAATTAGAAAAGAGAAGGTATCCAATTTTCTAATAGCCAACTGTGCAACGCATCAGAATATCTAGGAGAAAAATGAATTTGTTATTAAATGTAAACATGCTAATAGCTGTGGCATGGCATCCTATTTTCTATCCTTTTGACTTTGAACACTTAATTTTAAATCATATATTAGCCACCAAAAGTGCACCCAAGGTTCATGGTAGGCTGGTCCTGCAAATATTGAAATCAATCAGATGAGGCAATGAAATACATAAAAGGGAAAATATCTTCCTTCCATCCAATAACAAAGAAATCATCAGTTTTTCGCTATTGGAGATTCCTTGTTTTAGGACCCCTAGCGGCCCTGTTCTTCCTTAGCAGCCAGTAGCCACTTTATTGCATTCAGCTTAATGGTTTACAATACAGCACCCAACATATTTGCTCCACCCAAAATTCATGACAAATCCCTTCCACAGTTTTACTTCACTCAAAACCACAAGTTTCACTTAAAAAAAAATTTTGGAAATAACATTTGGAAAAAAGAAATAAAGAAGAAAAAATATTTGCCTGCCAATAGGCTTACACATGCTGTGTTATAAAATAAAAAATGCATGCATTTGCACTACTGTATGAATGAAACATAAGGGTAAAAAAACTCATACCGAATATGAGCTATTTTGTACAATGCCAGTTGGTGGAGCTAGTTGGGGCATGATAGGTGCTGCAGGCTTTGAAGATACTGCTGGTTTTGTCATGAAAGCCGCAGAACTACTAGCAGGCCTTGGAGCATCAAGAACTTCCTTATTCATGTATGAAACTGATCTTGCATCGTCAAATGTCCTACTTAATGGCCTTCTTTGTACTTCTTCCACATTTCTGGGTGGGGATAAACCCCTAGAACTACGTATTATTCTATCAGGAGACCTCCTTCGTATATTTTCAAAAGTCCAAGGAGAATAAGAATTTCGTGACAAATCAACTTGTGGTAGATTATCTACACTTCTTGAAGAAGGAATTCGACCCAAGATACCAGTACCCTTTGGATCAGGCATGCGCTGCCGTGTATCAAGAGTACTGAATGGAGGGCATGGAGGCTGCACCGTCCTAGATAACTTATCACGGAGGTCCACGGTTTTCTCATCATAGTTGCTAGGTGGTCTTCTAGGCACACCTTTTTGCATGAGTTTGAATCGAAGGTCATCCTTACTAATGCGAATATCTTTAAATAAAAAGAGAGAGGTCAGTTCTCCAAAACTGAAAAATAGATCATAATCATTGCTGGACAGCAAGTTTTATTACCTTGCATACCATTAGAAGTCAAACTGGTCAAATAACTGCCTCCTCTTTGCCTACAAGAAGACGAAGTATGACCAACATTCTCTAATGAAATCTCATCATAACAGCATTCCCTTGGTAAAACTTATCACAACACAAGAACAAGCCATAAAACATAGACACTAGAGACTCCAATAGATACTCAGTACTTTTCCATCCAAATGTACAATGCTTTTTAATTTACTACCAAAAAAAATGACCTTGCTTTATATAAATGCTCTGCCATACCTTCTAAATTCCTATAACCAATAAAAATAAAAAAAAACTTTGAAATTTTCAAACGCGCTATTGAACTGAGGGAGGCACGTACAGAATGCATAATATAATCACAATTTCTACAATTCACAAGAAACTGTTAAGAATGAAATAAAACATTATTAAATTCAAGGTAACCAAACTGAGATGAATAAACGAAAAAGTAAATCACACCTTTTGCTGTTAACATTGCTTCCACTAGATGAAAAACTGTCTAAATTACTGCCTAATCTATCCCTCACAGACCGCTTATTTCCAACCCTTGGGAGAGGATCAGCATATTCTACATCAGATACAGTTGGAGCTCTCTTTACCACCTGTGACATTGTACATACCAGCAAATGATTAAGAAAGGGTAATTAGGAAACCTTAAACACACTCAAACAATACTTAATAGTTGCATGAAGCTCGGTTATAAGAAGACTTTTATTCTCCTCATGGAGAAAACCGCGCGGATGTATTCAAAACACAAGTTCATTTCTCCTTTCCCTCATTTTCTCTAGGCAACCAAACAGATATTAGCAAACCAATCAACCAAAATAAGACGCTAATCCAATTAGAATTACTAGAATAAACAAGGGATAAAAAATAATTAATAAATAAATACCTGCCCAGTACGCCCAAGAGTAATGGTGACGCGACCATTCGAAGCTTCTGACATGATAAAGCCCTAAAGAAGCAATAATCTAATCGGCCGTATATGATCAACCAGAAAAATATACAAAACCCCAATTTCCTAACCTAATAATAAGAACCCTAACCTCATTACCGGCAACTCGCTATAATAGAAGCACAGGAGAAACGAAAATTAGTATAACAGGTTCAAAAAAGAGTATAAATCTTCAGAGTTTCTATACGAGAGGAAAAGGAGCTCCGTCGAGAGAAGAGATGAAAACTGATTGAAAATGTAACAGCGGTGATCAGCGTCAGCGTGGGACGTCCGACCTTCAGAATTCCTCAGTACCTCTCGATTTCTTTTGGCTAAATTACTGTTTACTCCTATTTATTGAATTTATTTTTTTTAAATCCAATTTTTTGGATTTAATTATATTAGATTCCAACTTTCTACTTAAGCAAAAAAAAAATTCTACTTTCACGCCCCAAAATAAATATCACAATGTCAGTATTTGTTGGGGTTTATGTAGAAAAATCACTCTCCATATCAAATACAGAACTTTAAAAACAAATTAAAAATCATTTTAGGGGCATCACATATAAATAAGATTTCACATAATACAATGCATACAACTAAAGGCGGCCACGGCCGGGCCGGGCTGATTTTGAGCCTCGGGCCGCCAGGCCAAGGTTCGAAGAGTAGTGGAATCGGAACCGTCCCTCCGAACCGGCGATTCGGCGGCGGGCTGGGTGTGATTAATCGGCGGTTCAATTAAACGGTTCGGACGGTTAACCTGTGGTTCAATTAAACGGTTCGGACGGTTCGATAATGGTTTACGGTTCATAACGGTTACGATTCGAACAAATATTAAACCTGAACCGGTCTGCCGACCGACCGGTTCCAGTCACGGTTCGACCGGTTTCGATTCAATGGCGGGCTGATCCGAATTGTTGGCGGGCCGAACAAGTCAACCCGGTCCATTGCCATGTCTACATACAACTACAGCCTACAGGAGTTGAAAAATTAATATAAAAATAAGTCTACTTATTTTCCATGCAACACTCCACTGTACAATATTTAGGCTGAAATAATCTGCCCAACAATCCAATTACATCTCTGTTACAACATATCTATTTAGACAACTCAGCCACATCTATGTTACAATATAACTTAAACTATTTTAATTAATTAAATCACTTGAATATTCAACAATACCCAAACACTCAAAATATAATACTACACGTAATTATTTCAATTTATATACCCAATATTAATATCACCCTTGAATTCCCTTATTATAAAACTTTGGGTTTTGCAGCTACTTTCCACTCTAATTAGAGCGTCGGTTAGATTTTGATATGGTCCTTTGGCAATAAATTGGAATCCCATATTACATTTTTCGATTTCGGTTCAAACTCCTCCTAAAACTATTAAATATAAGGATAATTATTTATATATCTTTAAGGTTTTGCATAATCTATAATTGGATCCTTCCATCTACAATGGACATTATCTTGATATAAAATGACATATTTACCCTTACTACGATTAATCCTAGCTAGCACAAAGAGTAGCAGTTTGAACTTGAGATTTGAGAAGAGAGAGAACATGTGAGAATCATCAAAACTTCTATTTTCGTTGATTTTGAGAAATTTATTGCCGTTTTTTTATATGGTGGTTTGCTTGATTTATGTTGTTGAATTGAAAATTTTTTATCCATAAATCTAAAACTTTTTGCTTCAATTTTGTGTTTGTGGGTTTAAAAAGTTAATCTTGAGAATATAGATTAAATTCAATTGATTCAATTTACAAAATATAAAAACTCATCATCGATTTCTCAACCAGTTAATCACAATAATTCCAAAAATTATTTTACAATACAACTACACAAGAAACAAAATATATATATATATATATATATATATATATATATATATATATATATATATATAAATGATTAATATTTAATGGAAATGAGATCAGTGGCTTGTTGAGATCTAGAGTGATGGATGTGAGCGGCGGTAGAGCAAAAAGGCGGAGGCTTCTAGTTTTCTTAAAAACTCTGTCCAAAAAACACAAAATTGCACCATCCGATTTGAACCGCAAAAAAGATTGCTTCTTCTGTTTCAACCACGATTTTCTTTATGACTTGAAGCAAACTCACAAAATAAGAAGTTAATGTTTTTTAAATAAGGACAGTAGTAGTCTTGAAGAGAAGATGAGTAAAAAAATTAAAAGAAAGAGAGGTAAAGAGAGCAACAAATTGAGAAGTTTATGGTTTTAAGGTTTTAAAAGAATTGAGATATAGATTGATAAAAGAAAAAGAATGAGATATAGAAAGAGAAGTAAAAGATAAAATTAGATGGGAAAGAGTAAAAAATAGGCGGAAGAGATAAATTTGTAAAGGATTAAGTTTCTAAATTGTATATATATTAGAGAGGATAATTTTGTCATATTTTAAAAATTTAATTCAAAACTTTTGATTTTTACAATTGACTAATGACACCTGTCTACAGAATTACTTAAGTTTACAAATTACGAAATCTTATGAATCTATTCATATGTTTTCCAAAATTGAAAAATACAATCGCATATTTAAAAAATACGATAGCATATTATGATCTGAAAATAATCATCCTTTATATATATATATAAAAATTAATATCGCAAGTATATGATGATGATTGTGCTTTATCAATTTTAAAAAACTCACATGCATATCATTAATTTTAGTAAAAAGATTGTTATTATTGCCATTTATTAGTAAATTCAACATATTTTCTTAATGCAAACAAAATATTATTCATTTATATTATTATAATAACAATATAGAATATTTTGTACTTTGAAGTGAATATGTATAATTTTTTTATTATTATTATTTTCGGTGTTGGGTTAGAGCACCATACAACTGTACACGTGCCTGGCATGAGTTTTAAAGGGTGTAGTCTAATTGTTTTGGCCTTTGTATTTTTAGCTTTAATTTATCAATACAATTCAAGTAAATTTTTATATTTATAAATATATTATCAATTATTTACATATCGGTTTCATGTACAATTAGAATTCACCAGTTTTTAATTACAATTAGTACAATTCTAGCTAACGATCATTATCAGAAATTAAAATTTTACATTTTTAATTTCACCAGTTTTTTTTTTTTTTTTTTCGATTTTAGTATGTTTGTGATATCTATTTGGGCTTTAAAAATCATGCACAAACCTACCTCTTAAAGCATACTAATATTAATATAGATTGCAGTTAATTTTTCGATTAAAATAAAAGATGTAGATTTTATTATTTTTAATTCTGGAAGTTTTACTTTCTCTTCTTTGGCTCAGGAAGTTGCTTCTATTTTGTAGAGGAAGTTGGCATAATCTACTTCTTGTAGGGTACAATGAATATAATGTACCACATGTCTTAACTTTTCTATTTATCAAGAACAAGACTTGCACTTCTCTCGTTTATTGACTCTCAACCAAATGCTGCCTTAAAATGCAATTATAGAGCACTTAAATTGAGATGTTAACTAGGGCTATTTTTGTAAAAATACATTTTAAATAGATAAAATAGGGAGAATTCTTAACATTTTCAAAAATAGCAAAAGGAACACTCCTTTTAGAGTGGAGGTGGGATATTTTTATTTTTTTTCAATTTTATGAGAAAGGATGAAATTGAAAAAAAAAACTATTAATTACTATAAATGTGACACTCTTTGTAAGATAAAAATAAAAATAAAAATATGATTAGAAAAAGTGGTAGTATATTTTGATAGTAATATTTAGCTAGACCTAGTTATATAGATAAAGATAAGATAGATGAATATATTAATACACATATAACATCTATAAATCACCAAACTAGAATATTACTTATAACCAACATGGATAAAAATATTGTACAAATTCATATCAAACTCATTCAATAATGATCAAACTTAGTCCATTAAATCCTATAATCAGATAAATACAGCCTATTACAATATCCACAAATTCCTAGCATCTATACTATAATCACCAATTTATTTCTTTTTTTTTATTGGAAAATTAAATTTTTTAGATAAATTAACATGATTTGAACTCTTAACTTCAGGCTAAGAAGACTTATGACTCTAAGTGTTTGAGCTAAAAGTCTTCTTTTTAAGCACGAATTCCTTCTAACATATAGGTGTTTGTATTAATAAAGAGAAGCAAAATACTGGACCACTGGACTCTCAAAGAACAAATGAAGTGAGTACATTAGAGAGCTTAAAGATTTACTATAAAGTATGTGGATCTTGTAACACCATTTGACATACTAACAATGTTATTCTGTGTTTGGTTGAATAAAAATGAATTGGAATTAAAAATCAATTAAAATAACAAAATCAAGAACAATAATTATGAATGACACACTCAGTGCAGACTGTTAATTCACATATTATAATTTAATTAATTCCTAATTTTTGTAGTGCATAACTACAATTTCAGAAGGCAAATTATGAAAGACAAGCTAACCAGTTATGCGTTCAAAACTATTAAGAACAAATATATAAACTATGTATATAACATTATTTTGTAAGTTCAGTTCTTTTACCATGCAAAACATATAACAAAAATTTTCGTTTCACAAGTCATTTTGAGGTATAACTAATCTATTTAATTTACTCATGCAAGCATGAATTGATATGCAAAATCACTATAATAATACAAAAAATATGAATAACTAACGCATAATCTGTAGATAAATATATAACTGGACTTAAAATTAACAAACATGTAGTTGAATTAATTCATTAAATTTGGTAAACCTAATACCCCACAGTAGAAATTTTGTAATGATGCTAACCAGCTCATTCACATATATAATTATAATTATGTGCCTAATTTCTCTAAGGTTGCGGTGAAAGCTAATTACTATTTGAAAGAGGTAATAATAATAATAATACATAAATAATCAAGTAGGTACAAAAGGGAATTTCTGGTCTGATCCAATCAAAAGGAAAAAAAAAAAAAGATTAAAGTTACTGAAGTTAAAAAAGGTTTATTGTTTCATATTACCCAAAAAAAAAGATGAATAATAATTTTTTTGGATCATGCAGTGTTTACTCAAGAACAAAAACACACTGTAGCATTTATTTATTGCAAATTAAGAAGGTTAAAAAATTCTGAAAATTAGAGTTAAATTTCCTATGTGAGTTATGGTTTATTTTGAAAATTAGTATAGAAAATAGTAGTTTTTGCATATATTAGGGTTGCAGAAGAAATATGAAAAAAGAAAAAAATAAGGACAGACAAATGTCAGAAAATGAAAAGCCCTAATTCATTACATATGTACAGCTGAAACTATGTTTCATAAAAATGGATTCATCTGTATCTTCAAATTAACTATCATCAAAACAGGAAAAACACATTCATATAATTATTTGAACATGACAAACAACAATATTTATTTATTTATTGTTATACATACATACATATATATAATAGAAATTATTCATCAGATCTCCATATTCAGAAAATAGTTGCACCAATACAGTTTTCAAAACAAACAAACACGGACAACCCACATACAAATACTATATATATGTATTCAACAAAATTAGAAATATTACACATACCGAAACAAATCGATCTATATATATATATATTAATCTGAAGCTGTCTTCCCCATAATCAAAGATCGAACCTTTAAATGTGGGAAACAATAATCGGACCGTGATGCTTCAATTCCCCAATAGAAGAGAAGATTCAAACTAAATCTTTCCAAGAAGAAATTATATTATGGACCCGTTTTCAAATAAGTACTAAAGTTACTGGAAATGGATAATAATAATAATAATAAAAGTAGGGTTTTTTCTTCTGGGTGAGATAAAAAAGAATGTTTCTCTTCATCTTGGATCTTTATCTTGATATTGAAATCAAGATTTGAATAGTAAGAAGAAGAATGGGGAACGTTTCTTTCTCTTCCTGGTTCTTGTTTTTGGAAGGTTAGAAGAAGAAGAAGAAGAAGAAGAAGGAAGAGGGTAGTAAAAGAGAGGAAGAAATAATGATGAAGAGAGGTGGAAGAGAGAAGGAGAAGACATGATGATTGCAAGAGGATGCGTTGAAGAGAGTGATCTGATAAAAATCCAAACAATTGCGTGCTTTCTTTCTTTCTCATCAGTTTGTTATTTCACATGGACACTTATCATCATTCATAAACCCCACCTTTTTTTTCCAATTCAACTTCTACAATTTATATATATACCAAGTGGAACCTCTTCTTTGTACTTCTATTTACTGTATATATATTTAAATTAAGAATCATATATCTATTTATATATATATTTAACCTTTTCTTTTAGAAAACAAAAAGTACTTGATGTATAAAAGATTATGGATTTTAAAAAAGGAAATTTTGTTATTTTCTTTATCTTTTTTCTGATAAGTAAATACACACCAAACTGTTATTTCCCCCCCTGGATAAATTTGAGCTAGGGCACAACTTTTATATATGCACACCCACACAGCAACTTGCCAAACTTGGGAATCAAGTTGGAAAAAAAAAAACATATATATATATAGGTTGGCTCTAGAGCATTTATTAGCGATTCTAATTGAAAAATGGACTCGAAAAGTTAAATTATTTGCTGTTTGATTGGATTTATGGTTATGCAGTCGTAGGAATTTTAAATTTTTATACATATTCAATAGCTACTTTTCTACATATTAAATTTGAATTCAAATAACTAAACCATAATTAACCTAAATTTTAATTAAGGTATTGATTGAAGTGTTGGAATTATGATCTTGTGTATGGAAAAAATTGAGTTGTAAGAGTCACTTCTATAATAAATCTCTGCGATACCGAATCTCATATTAGTCCGCGCTCATATTTTGATGTCTAAAAACTTAATGAATTTCTGAAAAAGAATATTTTAAAATTTATATTGTAGCCAAATGTTGGATTTTCACTCAAGTCATAATAATTCAAACCAAAAACAAAAACACAAATGGAAGTCTTGTGTTTTAAAATTTCACTGAGTTTAGGCTTTTAAACATAATTTTAGAAGGAAAAAAGAAAAGGTTTCAGACAAAATTCAATTGTACAATTATGATTGCTTATTATAAAAGATAATAGCAATAGATTAAGAAAGTATACCTCCTGGCTACTAAGTGATTACATATTTTTTTTTTAAGAAAAAAGAAATTAAGCGGTTGAGAAGTCATTAGGTGATTGGATTATTAGGAACAGATGTTATTGAAAATTCAAAATGTAATCAAGTGAGGGATCTACTAATATCTTACTATTAATGGCATTATATGGTTATTATATCTTTCACTTTCTTAATTAACTTTCATCTTCTTCTAACCTTCTTAATTTCTTCTGTCCCATCCATTCTGCATCTTGTTTTTATGGTTTTGGAAAACTTTTTGAATTTTTATAATTACAGTAATTATGGTAACTGTGGTTCAAGTTTAACCATGTATTATCACCTATGCTAATTTTCATTTAACAAAAATACAAATTTTAATTTAAATCATTAAACGGAGAATTATATGGCATTTTAATGTATTTTTTATTAGACAAAATACAAGGATCTAACAGTAAGTTATGTCAACAAATATGAATGATATGAAAGTATAATTGGTGTAAATTACCACAAGCAACTAACAAAATTTGGTGTAAATTCGACATAAAGATCTCATACTCTGATGTATACAAACCAAATAATAGTAGATTTGCATAAGAGTGAGGAACCTAAAATATGGCAGCCGATGAAATAATATATCCTTGTTACTCATAAAAATGGCACAATTAACTTTTATTTTGTTTAAGAAAAATTATGATTGTCCTATAATTGAAATTATTTTTTTTTATTTTTTCATTTATATCCTTATTTATTTATTTATTCTTAACATTAATTATTTTTTAAGCATATCCATAGTGATTACATAATTTTTTATAACCTAACTCTCTCAATAAATATTTTCGTCTTTCTACAAAATATAAAAATACTTAATGGTTATTACTTCTAATCGAGGGTAAATTAGACAATTTAAAAATTATAAAATTTATTAAAAAATTATTGTCATAAACCCATAATGAAAAGTGTGTGGGGTTTTTTTTTTTTTGGACGAGGGATTTTTTTCTTTTTTTAAAAAAAAAATATAATCTAGATATGTGTCTTTTTAACTAGATGAATTTAGATTAAATTTCTCAATTTTTGTTTTTAATTATACTTAATTGGAGTTAGTTCTCATATATTGAATTAATATTTGCAGTGTTTTATTAATTGTGTTATTTCATATATTGGAAAAGAATTCAGTAGGAGTTTGTCATAACATATTATTGACTAAGGGTTGAGAGTATAATTTAATGATTAGTGCAATCTATTAATCACGAGTTTAAATCTCATACTTGACATGTGTTGATAAGGGATAATCCCCTATTATGTGTTCTACGGATTACGTTGAATTAAAAAAAATTACCATCCAAATTTATCCCTAAGGAATAAAGTATTTATTTTCTAAACATAAAAACAATTATGGACACAAGCAATCTCTCTCTAGAATTGCCTTTCTTATTTAATTAATATTAATTAATAATTGAATATAAAACTGCAGCAATAGATATGAATGTTTTACTATAACAAACCCTAAATAGTCTCTTATCCGGTTTTGACGTTTGCTCCTTCAGTAGTGATATGACGATCATATGACATATGCATTGACGAGGGGATGAAATTAATTAATATTTACAGTCCACTAATTTTTTTTAACATTCACAGTAACATTTGCTGAAAATTTAATCTATTTAAAAACTTCACAATACAACCCTAAATTTACAACAACAATCAAAAACTAGGTATTCATCCCAACTCACTACGAATTTGCAAGTCATAGTTGTTTTGTATTCAAATTTTATTTGTAACCTTTTTTAATAAGCGGTTAGTTAATTAATAAAATTATCAGTAATCTTATTTTTTAAAAATTAATATTTTGGTTTTTAGTGGTCATTTAATAACTATTGAAAATTTTTTATTAAAAAATCTTAATTAGATACTTTAATAATAATTTTTTTATAAATAGGTTTACAATTTTTTTTAATTTAAATTAGTTTACAATCAAACAATAGCAATGCTAAAATTATGTAAAAAATAGTCCGACAATATACTCTCAGTTTTTTTCCTCTTTATCCAAAAAAAAAAAATACATATACTAGTATTTTTTTTTTGTCAGCAAAATAAATTTTATATTATTAATTTTTTAATCTAAGAAAAATTTAATATACATAGACAAATCTAACCCAACACCCCAATACAAAATCGAACCTATTCCATGAATGTTAAGTGAAAAATTTGGAGAACCTCAATTATAAGAAAGATAAAAAAAAAAACAGAAAATATGAATCCAAATTAGTCAGCATGCAAGAGTAGGTAACTGGGAAACATAAGAAAAAAATAATACATGCAAATTTACAATCTCTCAACATTTTCATACAAAATTTGTAATATCTATAAACCTTGTTTTGAAAATCTTAATTATATTCATATACACTAACTTTTGATCTAAAAAATGGGAATTACACATATGGATGGAATGCAATTTGTTATAGAATAGGACAGGTGAAAAAAGCAGGAAATTTCATCTTCCACTAACTTTATGTTTGACCATAGAAATAATAAAGTTACCACTTCCAATGGACTTTTGATTTATTTCAATTTTAAAAGTTATCTTATTCTGATAAATTTTATTACTTTTACCTTAGCCAGTGTGTAGTGACCTTAAAAAAGTCTGATCAGATAGGTCCAAAGTGGGAACTACTGTCATTTCAAAAAAAAAGGGCTGCAAATCAGCATAAAGCCATAAACAAACAGCCTTCTTCTTTTCAGCTGATACCCCCAACCCCATCTCCACCCTTTGAGGCCAAAAAGTATCCCCTCTCTCTGCTTTCGAAATATCACAATACTACAGAATCTAATCTATCTATTTTGAATTTTGTAATTCTATGCTTTAGTTAGTTTTGCTACTGTTCATAATTATTGATTAGTTAATCTTTCTGCTGTAAAGTTACAAGAAGTAATCAAACAAGAGTGAGGTTGTTGTGTACTCCAATTTTGGAGCAATTTCTAATGTTGTTTGATCTTTAATCGAGTCAATTTATAATATAAATTATAAACAATTATCCAAAAACAAATTCTTGAATTTTTAAAAAAGTATGTTTAAATTAAAAAGTTGGTAAAGAATGTTGCATAAAATTAAAATAAAAGCATTATTAGACCTCTAATTAAGTGTTAATGAATAAAAAATAGGGATGGGCCTGTGAAGAGTGATTTCACCCTTTAAGTAAAAGACAAGGCCTTTCTCCATTGTTTTGCAGTTAACCAAACCTAAGTAAGAAGTAAAGACCACACAAACCATTTACTCCTTTTTAATGATTATGGTTCCATTTTTGGTGGCAACAAAAAAAAGTCACAATTCTATGAATCAAATAATTTTTTATGCTTATTGGGGAGCACATTGGTGACCCCATTTTCACCCTTCTATCTACTTCTTTACCAACCAACCTAATCCCTAATCCCTAATCTTACTTTGCTTTAGTCCAATTTCTATCTTAAGCTTAAGGTAAATTAAGTAAGTATATAGGGGGAAATTCCATATCTCTTTGTCGTTTGACTTTTTCCAATTTCAACCAACCACTCATTTTATTTCATGGAAAAGTTTACCCAAACTTATCATAATATATATGATTCTTGCTAAATATAATTTACAAGTTTAATTAACTAGAATTCAATTTTTTAATTTCAAATGAGTTACTTATACTCGGTGTATATATGTGTTCAGTATCGGTAGAGCTTATTGAGGAGGGAAACGATTCCCAATATGTTATCCTACACTAAATTAAATAACAATATGTAGTTTTTTTTAAAAAAAGTTTTGTTATTCTTTCTTCCATTAAAAGACATAAATATGCATACAAAGAAGTGGATCCAATCCAAGATGAACGGATACAGAGGATTTTGGTGTGAGGAGAATCTAGTAGAGTAACCTTAATAAGTCAAAACCCACTTTTTTTTTTTTTTTTTTTAATTTTTGCATCTTCCCAACATTATTGCAAAACGAGCCGAAATGCTACATCTTCCTTTTCATCCATGAAAGCAAAAGAATTAAATATAACTACGTGACTAAGCCCAAAAAATAATTTATAGCGGGCGAATAAACGTAGTAAGCCCAAAATATGAGCTTTACTGGGCCAATAATGACTCGCCCTAGTCCAATCTTTTGGTCTAAAACAACATTAAGTAATATTTTCACCCCAAACTTCTATTAATATTACAAATTTCATCCTATTTTGAGTTTTTGTAACAATCTGACCATAAAATAACTATTTTAACAATATCACCCCATCCTTAGATTTTGGACTAAATTTAAATATTAAAACCTCTGACTGGACCCTTTTCTATTAACAAATAGTTAGATTCAAATAACATTTTTACCCTCAACTTTTGAAGTTGTTATAATTTCATTCTATTTTGAGATTTGTGACAATTTTTAACCTTTTTTTGTTATACTTTCTTCTTGAATAAGAATTCTAAATGAATTTGAAATTAGCATATATGTTATTGTGGATGGTGTGTAGCTAAGGGATGGCTAAGGGGCCCAATCCTTTGAATTTTTGAAATTTCATTTTCGACTTTAATAACTTACTGGATTAATTTGCCACGAAATGTTAATTAGATCAAACTAATGGTTATAATTAATCCCTACCTATCCTTCATCACTTTCGTTTATGCCAATTTTTCTACATAAATGGTAAACTTCAACTGGAAGAAATATGGACCTAAACAGAAATTTTTCAAAGAGTATACGAGAAAAAGAAGTTTGGTTTTTTAAGAAAAAGTGATATAATTAAGAATGTTTAATATTAATTCTTTTGTAATTAACAATTAATTTAGTACCTCAAAAGCATAATAAGAAATGGGTAAGAAAGCGACCTCAAAGATCATATAGAGTTACTAATTAATAACACCCACTTCTGATTATTTAAATCGATAAAGATAATACAAATTAAACATGTAAATGTTAGAGCTTGCCACATTTACAAATGAACAATGCATATTCACTATATCATGTCTGAAAAATTCTAGAACTGTAAAATTTACATACTTTTGGATTTTGTTTTACTTGAAATTTTGGATATTTGATGATAAGATTGAGATGAGTTGTTGGCAAATTGTGGAGCATATTAATAATTGAGAAGAGAAAAACTCATGAAATGTGCTGAAATATGTCACTTTCTTATTAGATATATGTTAGTCTATTTATGTGGCCACTACAAAAGTGAAGATATATGACAATTGTCATCTGTAAATCCTGCTGTCACTTGTGGCTTTTCATTCAATTATTTTGGAAATTAAGGGACAAAACGTTTATTTGAGAGAAATCGTTGGTAGAGTTATGCGACTTATTTTTTTTTTAAGAAAAGAAAAATTTAACAAGTCAAGCAAATTTAGTGTCACTAGCAGCTTTTGGTATATATTGTGGTGTATATATATAAAAAAAGTGAATAATAATAACACTTTTCATTATATATAGTGGCATATGTATATATATAGTATGAGTAAGGACTAAGGTCTTGATTCGATAGCATCAAGACAAAGTAAAATTTTTTATTTTTAATTCACGTTAAAGATCGTCTGTACTGAGTCCCGATATCAATTTTAATGGATTGTAATTTAAAAAATTTGAGTACGTATTATAAATTTTATATGATAGCAAATTCAAAATACAAATTATTTTATGTGAAATTTATAGTACAGTCAATTTTTGTAAATTTTTATAAATTGAAACACAACATTTGCTATCAGAACACTATAAAAAAAATCCATCCGCAGATTTAAGAAAAATAATATTAAATCGAGAAGTTCTCGAATTGAGAACTTCAAAATTAACTATACAGTATATATTAATACGCATTAAAACTTTTTACTATTTACTTGTGATAAATATCAAAAGTGTAATCGGCTTCTTTGACTGATGTTTCAATTTAGAAATCCATACATATAATTATAAACAAAGGAAACTATCTTACTGTGTATACAACAAATATAATTAGGTCTTCTGGCTTATAAACAAAGGAAACATTGCATTCTTAAAACATACTTCATACTTTAATTAGTCAAAATTAGTAACCAATACTTGTAAATTAATACTATCATATCATGTAATGGAAGAACCAGAATTCAAATCAATCTTCCAAATTCTAATATCACAATCCAAACTACCGCTGTAAATCAAATAAGATGTACCACTACACTCCTTGTTATCATTATTATCGGTATCAACATTTGTAGCAGCAGCTAAGCACTTCACTGCTCTTCTATGTCCTTCAAGAACACTCAAACAAGCATATTCTTTCTTCCCTTCTTCTCTCTTCCAAATCCTCACAGTACAGTCACCAGATCCACTGCATAACAAATCTGACACAACTGTCAGACACAAAACGGCCTTTTTATGACCTCTAAGTGCACCTACCACCACCATATGGACTCCTCCGCCGCCACTACTGTCTTTTTCCCAAACTATAATTGACCGATCACAAGCTCCCGAAAAAAGCACAGACCCATCCGAACTAATCGCTAAAGCGTTGATTGCTGATTTATGAGCCTCCATCGTAGAAACCAATGAATGTTTTGCATGTAATAATTTCTTCCAAACCCTAATTTTCTTGTCGGCGCTGCCCGTATAAAGAAACCCATCATTCGATAATATTATAGCATTAATCGCATCATCATGCGCATTCCAAACGGATTCCAAACATTTGAAATCTGAAGTCCGCCAAATCTTGACCGTTCTGTCCCATGAAGCTGAGTATAAAAAAGAGCCGTCTTTTGACATTTCCAGTGCAGAAACTGTGTCCACGTGATGAACCCACGAGCATTTCTTGTGTCTTCTCACTTTTACATAGTTCGTTCTTGAAAACAATTTTGTAAAACGATCTTTAATTGTAGGAAGCGTGGCTATGCATTTATATTTTTGCTTTGTGTTGTCAATTATTTTCCAAACACGAATCTTGCAATCTTGATGAGCGCTGAAGATCTTGTCTTCTACAACGATTAAAGATTTAATAGCTCCACTACTAGTAGCTAGAGCTTTTTGAATTGTTGAATCCTTATGATTTTCTGAAGGGTATTTGATCCATGGTAGTATTTCGCTGTTTGAAGAGCCGCTGTAGAGGAATTTTCCGGCTAAAGCTAGAGAGAATACGGAGGAGTGGGCACATAGTGTGGCTAGGCAGTGGTGTTGGACGGTGGAGATTTGGTGAGAAGGTGGTGGGGTAAGGGAAGGAATAGATGGTAGGCTTGGTTGGGTGGAGAGGGAAGAGGAGGTAGAAGAATCTGAGCGGAGAAGATTCAGGGAGGATCGAGATTCTTCTTCTTTGGAACGAGAAAATGGAGGAGTAAGGAGTCCCATATTCTGTATTTTTGAAGAAGATAAATATTATAAGATTTAGAGGGTTGATTATAAAAACATGTAATATAGAGGACAGACAAAGTAGGAATTCAGTAGTTGGTATGTCATTGTTCGTTCCTGCGACTACTAATTAGAAAACCAAATAGTCACTAATGATTTAAATTGTTGGGAGATGATGATGGAAGTCTTTTCGCATTTTGATTTGGAATTTAAAATTAGTAAAATAATTAGGAATTTTCCTATTAATTGAGTTCAACTTAATTACATTAGGTGGAAAAACAGAAGGTATCAAAATTTAAAAATTCCAAATGTTTGGCTTTAGGATTTCAAAATATTGTGAAAAATATGATTTAATTGACAATTTCAGCTCCAACTTTTGGTTAATTGACAATTTTAACAAATTCGTCAAAATCAACATTCACCACATAGTGAAAATGAATTAAAAACAAGAATTGAAATAAAATTTGTCAAATCCACATGAGTTAACTAATTAAAAACACATCAAAATAACGTCGTTTTATTTTTTAAGCATCCATTAGCTGACCTAAATTGATATGGATAATTTAACCCAAACCACAAATTATTTATAAAAAAATAATAAAAAATAGAAAACTAATAATAATAAACCTAAAACAATACTACTAAAAAAATAAATCTAATAATTTGTGAAATTATCTTCATGAATTCCATTTTACACAAATTAAAAAAAAAAAAAATCCATTCAGAACAAGTTATCCACAAATTACATACGCATAATTTAAACTTCTGCCCCACTGAATATGTTGTTTTGATTTACTCTTGGATTAGTTAATTCATATGAGTTTGATAAAATTTTTTTCAAATCTTATTTTTGAATGTGTGTTGAAATTGTCTTCAACTATGCAGTCAAACCTGATTTTATCTGAGAGTTAAAAATGTACTGAAATTGTCAATTGACCAAAAAGTTAAACTGAAATTTTCAATTAAGCCAAAAAAAACATTACTAATAATTTTAGGAGCTCACAAAGTATTATACGACTGCGTTTTTAACTACTCTAGTAGTCAAACATCCGTCTATATTATTGTATATTTTGATCACTAATGTTTTCATATTGGATCAACTTGTGATATATTTAGATTTTAGAGCATCTCTCCTATACTAATATATATGAATGACAATTAACTTATGTGTTTAATAAAATAAAAAATTGTAAAATATTAGACATTAATTGTACAAATTTAATTTTACAAATATGTCTTCAATACATTTATTAATACATTTTCAAAATGACACGAGCATTGGAACCAATGACGAATGCAAGTTGAAGAGGTGAAAGGAATGACGATTCCATCATATCCTATAAAAATTTATGTATTTTGAAAAAAATTAAAAATAAAAATTTAAGAACATTAAAAAAAAAAGTTGCAAAAGCTGCAACCCTTAAAAACTAGTTGGGTCTGTCCCAATTTGGATATAATTTTTTTAAAAAAATATTATTTTCACTTATATGTGAATTAAATTAAAGATATTATACTGTAACATTAAAGATGCTGAATGTTGTAAGAAATGAAATACAATTACTATAAACCAGAATAGAATGTTTGATTTTTAGTTGAGATCAAGTGTTTGGATTTGATTTTGAGTTAAGGAAAAAGAGTGGTAATCAATGACTTAAAATTAACACCAATTAGTTTGTGGGGTGGTATAAGTTGAACACAGATGGGTCACTTTTGCAACAAGTGCTTCAGCAATTGCAAGGGGTCTTATTCGCGGTGAATGTGGGAATTGAATTGTGGCCTATATGATAGAATCTTGGCTCATGTTATGGGGAGTCTTTCGGGGATTGTTAATTGCATTAGATCCTTAGAAGGAATTGTGGCCTATATGATAGAATCTTGCTCTTGCTGAAGCAAAATATAAAGGAAATCCTTAGAAGGAACTGAGACGTTAAAGTGAAGTATATGTTCCGAAATGCTAATAGGTGTGTTAATATTCTTGCACATTCTGGTCATAGTTCTAACTATTTGTGTTTGTTCTTGATGCTCCTTCTATAGAGCTTTTTTCTACATTATTTGATGATAAATACCATACACAATTTCATAAAGATTTTGTGGTTAAATATACTTTTCATGAATAAAGTTTTTTTTGGTCAACACAATTCTTAAATTTTACAAATAATTGTGTTGTTGCACAACAAAATAAAACGTGGGGTGATGAGAGGATTATTTCGGCATTGCCAACTACTTACAAATTAATTAATTGAAAGGTGATGTTTATAGCTTCCACAACCCTACCTTTTACAAGTACATGAACTCCTTTCTTTTCACATATACGTATGGACCTTCAAATATCAATATGTATACATGGACAATGTTTCATCAATGTAATTTGTTAATCACTCATTTTAATTGTTTATATGACTACTAATTAAGTTTTTATTTTTAATTTTATAAAAGGACCAAGGATGTTTAATAAAAAGATGGTAAGATTCTCATGAATTAGAATTTTCTTAAAAAATAGATGTTATAGGACTATCCTATTGTACGAGTCATGTTATATAGTCAATTTTATAGCAAAATCCAGCCTATTAATAGTATGAGTCATGTTACAGGTGCTCAAATATGATTTTTATCTTACCAAATCGACCACTTGTTAATTCTGTGATAGAAGCACTTTCCATTACAAATAGAAAGAAGTTGATATCAATTTCATAATCAGTTTACAAAAAATTTATAAATTGTTGACAATAGTTGATAATTAGTTTTAGAACTAATTTATAGCAAGTTATACATCAAGTTTACAACAAGTTTTACAGAAAATGAAATACTTTAGAAAAACTTTTACAAAAACAAAATTTGTCAGGTTCATAGCAAGTCTTATACAAAAAATTGAAAAACTTTGCAACAAAATTTAAAGAAAATGAAAAAATTCACAAGCCTACTGTTTATAATTAGTTTATCACATGTTTAGTTTTAGTTTATAAGAAATTGACATTAAAATTGAAGCAAAATCAAATTACTCAAAGTCTCAAGTGAAGATAAACTAAGCAAACAGAAGAAGTATGAGTATGACAGTATCATTCAGCCTAAAGCATGAACTGTAAATGAGAACAACAGAGAAAGAATAAATAATCAGGTTGAAGTACATTACAAACCATCAATACAAGGTTGTCAATGAACCGAGTCAAACCAAATATTACTAAGCTCTAATTTGACTCGTGAAGAGCTTTCTAAGCTAGAGCTCGGCTCAAATTCGATTGAAGTTTGTTTGAGTTCAGTTTGTTTAAATGTAAAAAATTTGAACGGCTAATGAGCTCGTGGGAGAGTTTGCTGATATATCATTTGGAAAAAAAAGTAGGGTGTTAGAATAAGCTTGTTGGAATCTTTTCATATACATCCTATAAACTTACACAAAGGAAAAAAAGTTACTATTTTGACCAATATTTTTAATTTTTTGTTAGAAATTATAAATGATCTTTTTATTCGAACGTTTTTGAAATAACCCCACATACAAGAACGACATTGCATGCGATCTAAATCACTTTAGAGATCTAAAATCGTAAAATCATATGATCAAAATCGGAATTTTGAATTTTCAAAAAAACAAAGGATAATTGTACGAGACATGGGACTCCAATGAACCGGTTCCTTAAGGTTCATTAATCGAATGTGTCTTCTAGTCTTGGATTGGACGCAAGAAGGGGGAAAAGTGTAATTTACTGTAAAATTTAAAATATCTAAGCTAAATTATTGATTCCATCTATATTTCTGTACAAAGAAAAAATGGATGTTTTCTTTTATTTTTTTAAAGGAAAGCTGCCACTGTATAATAAAGAACTAAATAATCTAATAAATCTCAGACATACTATACTTCTACACTTTTTTTTTTTCTTTTTTAACCAGACCCTATACTAGTCTATACGAATCCAACGTCGTTAATTAATGAAAAAAATAAAAGAACAACTTTACAAGATCAAAATTACAAATCCAACGGCCATCAGCGAACTGATGAGACTCCATCTTGAATGTACATAAAAGACCCCACTGCTGGTCTCTCTTTCTTGAACGGACGGCGTCGATGATGACGACCCGTTATAGTTCGGGTTAATACCGTACAATACTTGGATACCTTTAATATCATCTTCAGCCAATTCAACTTTTTTGGTTCTTGAAGGAATTGATGGATACATTATGGAATCTTCAACGGATGAATGTCCTAAACCTAACAAATGTCCGATTTCATGCACTGCCACCGATTCTAGATCTACCGCCGATACTATAGAGGAGCTGCTAATATCTCCGGCTATCACCCAATTTTCTGCTCCGTCCAGGTGGAACCGTCCACTTGGCGGAGAGAAAGCATGCGCCAAAGTTCCTAAAATTCCGTCGAACGGTTCTTCGTCGCCGTGATCTCCGTTGAAAAATCCAATTGTGATATCGGCGGTGATGAAAGAATCTCCCTCCGTAAACGTCATAGGTACTACATTTGACCAACGAGCAAACGCCCGTGCGAACACGGCCTTCGCCTCAGGGGTCAATTCATTACCGGGATTAAACGCGTAGGTCAAATCACGTCTGTCATCAGGCCAGCGTGGGGTACCGGGAAAGAATGTAAAATGACCGACGGTATGGAAGTGCGGCGTTGCATTGGAATGAGTCATCCACTTGCCGGAATTCATAGTGGTCGTACCGTTAACAATATCAGCGTTACCACATCGCGGCTTCATAAGCTGATTGAGCGTTCCTAGATCAAGTACACCGGATTCATTGAGATTGAAATTTTTTTGGTAGGTTTTGATAGCGGATTCGAGCGCGTCGTCGAAATCATCGGTGAAGTTACCGGAATCACCAATATAGCCAAAGTAATGAAAGTACTGCTTGAGTTTGTTTAAGCCATCAAGAGTTTGGCCAGGGTGGCAACCGGCAAGTTTCATAAAGGAATCCCAAGCGGCGGCGGTGCCGGTGGCGTTACTAGAGAGGAAATCCGGCGCAATGGATGAAATGTTGGGGAAGAGCCTAGCCGAAATCGTCGGGAACGACAACGAGAATGAGAGTAAAAATAGAATCATGAAATTTTGCAACCTCATTTTCGCTTCGGCGTCTGAAATTCAAATTACAGAAGAAGAAGAAGATGGCGGAGTTATAATTGAAATTGAAAGGAAGAAGATTATATAGGTAGATGGAGGCCGGCGCCGAGAACAAGAAGCAGGAAGGTGTTTGGTAGTTAGCAGGCGCCTGCTCCCGGTCACTGTCAACATAAAATAATAATTTTACGCGTTGAAATTTTGCCTTTTGGAAAACTTGGTCTTCCAAGGGCCCTCTGTATGAAAATTCGATAATTTGAGACGACGGCGTATTGGTGCATTTTACGCAGTCAAAGTTGGGTTTCTGACTTTCTCTAGGAAGAAACCATGCAGAACTGATGGTGACTCCAAAAGAAAAAAAATGATATATAGAAGAATCTAGAAGATAAATTTGGTTATCAAACACGAAAGCGAATGGTCAGATTTGCATCACCAAAGTAATGACGTTGGGTTATTGACAATTGGAGATTAGTAATAATCAGTAATCAAAGTTTGAGGTGGGTTAATTAATCCTCTCTTTGATTGAGAAAGCAATTACTTATGAGGATTAGCAATTTTTGGAGTAAGTAGTTAACTATTTTTCAGTATTATCATTCATCAGTTGTTTAATTTACTAATTTTAGATTCTCTGTTACAGCTTATTTTATTGTTGTAAGTTAAAAAGATACTATTACCCCGTCATTTAAGCAGCGAAGATTCAATTGTTTAAATTCCTTAATTGTAACTTTAATTCAATTGCAATTAGCATAATAGTTTATTTACCTATTAATTATTTGCTGTCTTAGGTTAAATTCAGAAGATATTACAACAAAAATGTGAACATTCGTTTTACAAATTACCAACTAATTTACACCAATAATAGTAAGAAGCTAAATCGAGGGAAAAAAATAAAGATTTTATAGTTATTTAATCCATCAGTTTTATCTTTTTCGCTAATTTAAAAAAAAGGCAAATGACTATTACAAGATTACAAGAACAAAAATTTGAAAAAAAAAAACCCACAGTATATAAAAGAAAGAAATATCAAATATCAATATTAAAAAAAAAAAAAGTCAAAATGGTATGGAATTATAAAAAAACTCTGAAACAACGACTTGTTTGGTCTAAATATAAGTGCTTTAATTAACTCTGTTCATGTGCAATTAACTCAATAAGTTACATCTTTCAAATAAAAACTCAATAAATTAAATTTTACTTATTTATTTTTCCCTTTTAGTTTTAGTATTTTTTTAAGAAAACATTTCTCGAAAAATATTAAAAGAAAAATGGAATTTGAATTGTTTTTTTTTTGGGTGATAATTACCGTAATTTTTCTTTTTAAACAAAACTACTTGCAATAACTTATTTTTTATGGTAAAAAGAAAAAATAGCAACATCATAAGGCAACCAAGGAAGGAAAAATGAAATTCATATATTTGATACTATTATTTAAATTGATATCCTCTTGTATTATTTAAATGTTTAGTCTTTTGCTTGCATTATGATATGAGATTATGAAAATTAATATGATAAGTTTGGCTTCTATCAAAATCACAAGTTAACTTTACAAGTCCCAATCATATCACCCTTATTAAGTTATTATTATAGGAAAAATGAAATTATGTAGGAGTGAGCTACGAATAAGTATTAGAGGAAAGAATTCTTATTCCGATTCCGAAGGACTTAAACAAAAGCATTTCAACTTTTAAGAATTAAATTGTAACTTTATAGGAACCTAAAATGAAAATTTTTATATAATAATAATATAACAACTTCACTCAAATTTGAACTTTGTGTAACATTTTCACCTTACATTTAAAATAAGGAGTAAATTGAAATTTGTGAATTGTATAAATAATAATCCAAAATAAAATTCTACTACTAACATCCTATTTTGTAAACTTTTGTTTTAATAACACCTTATTGGGGTGATTGAAAACTAAATTTATAAATTTGGACTCTCTTAGTTAATAGAGATTAATCATCATTAAGAATGTTGAGTCATGTAGAAAGTAGAATAATGTACTAATTAGGGAAGACCAATGGTCGATAATTACTATTACCAAATTCTATCAATTAATAGTTTTGGTAATGGCTACCAAAAAAAAATATTACCATTTATTAATTTTTGATAATGGTAATTGCTAAAATGGTACTGAATACCAAAATTGTACGAAAATTATAGCAACCAAACCTCCAAAGTGATTCTTTTTTCCCTATTGCTCTTCTTCAGCATGTTATTGGCAATATTCATTGTTTTACAGGATTGAATTGGTAATTTAACTGTTAAAGCACTTTAGAGCTAAGTACTTATAAGAAATCTTTAAACTTTTTAGTGTAGATATAGTTTTAACCAGTAAAATTAAGTAGATTTACTCTTTAGTTTTTTATATTTCTTTCAAATAGTTTGAAGTCTTATCATCTAGTACAGAAATAGAAACTTAAATTAGTTATTGTTTTAAATTGAGGAAATGTTGATTTTCGGGCATCTGCTTGTATGATGACAGAGAAGGTGTTTTACCAATTTTAATATATTTGGTAAATTATTAATTACCCTTTACCAATCATTAATACCAATTGGTAATTGGTTAAGCCTTTTTGGTAATTGGTATCAATTCCCATTTGGATTAAAAAAATGGTAATGGTTTTTACCTTTGAAATTTGGTAATGGTAATGATAACGGTAACCGTCCAGTCTTCTTTATATTAACCAACAATTAAAAACGTTTTTTGTTTACGAATTAATGAATCCTTAAATCATCTAAAAATAAAATTTAGTTTATTCCTAATTTTGAAAAGCTCTTCATTGTTTTAGTTACTGAAAATGAAAATATCCACAAAATTCTCCATCAGCAACAGAATAAATCCAGTTTGTAATAATTGCATGAGTTGTCTGCATAAACACTAGAAATAATTTCTAAAATAAGATGAAAAATGTAAGCCTTTTGCAATATTACTATATATCTATTATTATCATTTTCAAATTTGGAAGCTAGCTCAGAAGAAATTTGTTGTTTTGTTCAAAGATTTTCATTAGTTCATAAAACCATAACCAGAACAAAACTATAATCTCACTTATTACCGAGGATTAACGATGTTAAACAAACTGCTGTTACTAGTAATTTTGTTACAAGGTGGAGCAAATAACAAAAATACACCATGAGTTTTATACATATATAATAATAAGAGCACAAATCCTGAGATCCAACAAGAACATTTTGATTTCTGATTACGAAAATAAAGAATATTTTGTATCACAAGAAGCAATAAAGCTTGTAAATGGAAATAGCAAAAACGACGTCGAAGAAAGGAACCTCATCATCTTACTTGAAAAAAATAGGACGAAGTTTTGCCAAAACAAAATCAACGGTGAAGAGAGTTAAAGGACATGCCACTTTAACCTTTCTTTGGATCAAATACAGGTGCAAGAAGAGCAAGAATTAGCTTAGAATTTCCCTCTTTTTTTCGCTATGCGTTCATCGAAGTTTTGAATTTCCCATTCTACAGGAAAAATTCATCTGGAAATATAAGGTTTCGAATTTTCTCAACCAATAAATTTTATTTATTTATTTTTAATTTTAACCATTTGTTTCTTGTAATAATAATCTCATAGTATACCAAGTGAGCATGTTTTTAATTGATCTATTGATTGTTCTTTTAAAAAATTGATATATGATTGATTATATAATATAAGAGTTGAAATGGTTAATCTTTTAGTTCTAAGTCGGATAAAATAATTTTAAATAAATTGGCTTCATAATTTGACGACCCAAATTTTAATCTAAATCTCAAACCCATGACTAAATTTGTTTACCTTAATTAAAATATTTTATTTATCGCTTAATTATTTAAATTACATACCTTTAATTTAATCTAAAACATTGAGCTAGTTGTATCTCATATTATCCTAAGAAAAAATTGGGTTTGGCTCACTTAGTTTATAAACAATTACAAGCAACCTTTTTTGTTCACATCACCATAACAAAGCATTAATGCTTGAATTTAATGTTGGTGGAATTTGCCATAAAATCTGTTCGTATTTATGTATTTTTTTGTTAAAAGTTTGGGAGTCTCATGATGTAAATCAAATAGGAGGAAATATAAATAAGATTAAGGAGTCCTAATAAAACTGCTATAATTTTAACTAAAAAAGTGTTTTCGCCAAAAAAAGACACTTATGTTGTGTCCAATAGTTCAATTAACTATAGTTTGAAGTAATTCAACGAAGAAAAGCAACACGTGTCGAAGAGAAGATTGACCGGAAATACTATGATTTAGGAAACTGTTAATCACTCAACTAATTAACCTACATTACATCTAAACCACATTAACCAAACAACAGAATAACCACTCATTTCATTAAGACATGAACCCTCTCTCTATAATGTCCAAAATCTCAAATTCAATTACAAACTTTGTTCATATCAAAAATGGAAGAGACATCATCAATGGTTAATATTCCAGAGGTTGTTCTGAGCTCAAGTGAAAGGAGAATGCCATTGTTGGGCTTCGGCACAACCACATCTCCTCTGGTCGGATCAGAGGAGATTAAAACGGCAGTTCTTCAAGCAATTGAGCTCGGTTATAGACATTTTGATACAGCAACTCTTTATTTAACAGAGGAACCTCTCGGCATAGCAATTGCTGAAGCATTGGCTCAGGGATTGATTAAATCTAGAGAAGAACTTTTTATTACCTCTAAATTATGGTGTAGCGATGCTCATAGCGATCTTGTTCTTCCTGCTCTTCAAAAGAGTCTCCAGTTAATCAACATTCTTCAATCACAAATTCCCATTTCATCATTACATATAATTTATTGATTAATGGGTTCTTTTTTATTTGTTGTTGCAGCGCTCTTCAGATAGAGTATGTTGATCTTTATTTGATTCATTGGCCTGTAAGTTCAAGGCCAGGAATTTATGAATTCCCAATAAAGAAAGAAGATTTTTTACCAATGGATTTTAAAGGGGTTTGGGCAGCAATGGAGGAATGTCAGAAACTTGGGCTTACCAAAGCAATTGGAGTAAGCAATTTCTCCTGTAAAAAGTTATCAGACATTCTTGAAATAGCAAAGATACCTCCATCAGTTAATCAAGTAAGTTAATATCAATTACACTGCCTAATTAGGAACTGATTTTGTATTAATAATTGTAATTAAGTGAGAAACGTTGGGATCTTGAAAGGTAGAGATAAACCCACTTTGGCAACAAAAGAAGCAAATGGAATTCTGTAAGGCCAATGGAATTGTTTTGATAGCTTATGCTCCTTTAGGAGGAACTGTTTGGGGTATTAATAGAGTTATGGAGAGTGAACAACTTAAAGAGATTGCCGAATCCAAAGGAAAAACCGTCGCTCAGGTACTCCAGAATGATTTAAATTTTTAAAAAATTCAAGAAAGTATTGTTTTGTTCAAATTAATAAAGAAATAAATTGATTGCAGATATGTCTGAGGTGGGCGTATGAACAAGGAGTTTGTGTATTGGTGAGGAGTTTCAACAAAGAAAGGATGAAAGAAAATCTTGACATCTTCAACTGGGCATTAACTGAAGAAGAATCCAAGAAGATCAGTGATATTCCACAGAGTAGAGGATCCAGAGGCGAAGATTACATTTCAGATCAAGGCCCTTTCAAGACACTTGAGGAACTCTGGGATGGAGAGATTTAAATTGTGTCTTTTTTTTTTTTTTTTTTTTTTAAGTTTTTCATATATCAGAACACAAACGTGTCTTTCCTTCTTGCACATTCTTATTTCTATCCGTTTCATTAGTTAGATATTCAATATATTTTTCCATAAACCAAAGGTATAAGCACAGTAAAATATACAAAAAGAAAGAAAATTTCTTTGATTCAAGCTTGGATATGGAATTTTTCTATTTATTTTGACAATATGCATATCTACAAGAACAAAAATATGAATTTCTGATTCTCAATTTCGTAGAGATGGATGAGAAAGAAGGAAAGGATTTCACTTTCTAATCAGTAATAATCCAAAATTGTATCATGAAATGGGACTAATGATTAAATGATGAAAGCACTACCCAGATCTTAATACGTCGCCGTTTGTATTTTTCAGGACAAAGACAACTTTCCAAGATACAACATCAACATTCATCCCAATTCCAAAACAAAAATTAATAGAAGTTCTTTATCTCTATATGGTTTAAAAACAACACAAAACAAAAATGGGGCTATACAGCAGAATCCAAATGGAAGGTCCAAACTATCTGTATCGTGGACTTCTGAAAATTATAGTTTACAAGGCTTTTACAAGAACCAGATCTGGGCTGGGAGAATCAAATTCAAACAAATAGGCAGAAACGCTATCGTTTGATCTTTCTAGACTTCCAGACAAACTTTAACACAAGTAGACAAAATATATATATATATATATATATATATATATATATATATATATATATATATATATATATATATATATATATATATATA